>OY804598.1:48192933-48446517 GCA_963680895.1 Fragum sueziense | reverse complement strand
AGACCTCTATTTTGTAGTTTCTATTTGAATTAGTTATTTCATCTAATGGTAAAGTATTGATTCAGAAGAGTAAAAACGAAGTTCTGAATAAAGTTCATTTATTCACTATGGACAATTATTTTACATTTAAAATCATCATAATTAAAGTTTGAATAAGCTGAAGTTCTGTCTTTTTTGTATATAACAGACGATTTATACCACACCTTTTCAAGAAGAAAGTTGGATATTTTAACCACCATCTGGCTCACCACCTCTGCTAAACTGTATCTCTACATATTTACCCTGGAAAGAAAATAACAATTAAAAATATTTGAATGGACAAAAATACAGTACTGAAATACACACAAAGTTCACAATCTCTATTTTTGGGAGCAGTTAAATAAAGTCTTAGATAGCAAAACCTTGACTTGGTCACAAAAAAATGCAACAAGTTTCAAGGTACAAAAGCAATTGTATGTATGTCATTCTTGCACTACTGTTTTCTAAAGCCAACGATCATCATAAATATCCTTATCTTACACATGCACAGAATCATATTTTAAAAGATGTCTCACATAAATGACTTTATACTTTTTAAAAGCCAGATTTATGCAAAACCTTTAATGAAAGAATATGTTACTTGCCAAAGTTTAACACATTCCATACACCATCATTACCTATACCAATTACTTTATGTAACTTTGCCATTATTTAACATTACAGAAATTGATGAGGCTTTCAAGATTTGAAAACACTTGAAAATTCTGGGAACAAGTATCATTTTCCAAAAACAAGATGGTGTTCGTGGAACTCAAATGCCCCCGAAATGGCCAATGTTAAGTTTTTAGACAGACAGAGGGGCAGAAAGATGGACATGGGTGAAACAATATGCCCCCGATCTTTCGATAGGGGGGCATAAAAATTTGGACCCTGCATAGCAATATCAATGTTGTTGTATAAAATTCATAAAACCCTATGTTGTGGGTACTCATTTGATTTGTCTCACTGAGATGATTCCAATGAGTAACCACAACATAGAGTCTGATGAACACTTAATGATATATTGTATTTTGAAAACCTATCACTTCCTCTTATCTGTAGCACTGTGTGTATACTTACAAATCTACTAGAGTTGTTATTCCTCACTGTTTTTGCGTTTCCAAACGCTTCTAACAATGGATTTGACTCTAATATAATGTCTTTGACTCGCTAAAACACAAAAATACCAGATTAAGTGACAATACTGCAAAATAATCGCTAGCAATATGAAAATCTTGTCTTGTATTTGGTTATATCAACTTTGATTGATACAGCTAGATAGGCCTTACTAGTTTCTTCTAAAGTGTTTTTGTACCAGACATAAAAGTCATGACATAATAGTCCTGAAAAGTATGCTTCATGATTTGAGGTACACAATTTATTAACTCTTTCGCTGCCAATGTCGCCTTTTGGCGACCTATTACGAGACTGCCAATGTCGCCTTTTGGCGACTTCAAAACAATAGCTTAATTAGGTCATTCAAGGTCAAGGTCAGTATCATCTGATCAAACTGCCTGATAAAAAGTATGTTATTCAACAAAATAGTTTATGTGCAATCATTCCTGAGGGTTTCAGGTTAAAATTCATCAAATAATAATTTTACTATATTATAAACTGATAAGCCCTGTTATGAAGTTTAAATAAAATTGGCACTGGAAATAGCATAATTCCAGGAAATTTGGCAGCGAAAGAGTTAAAGTCTATGCACAATTCATTCTTTAAAAGGTCCAAAATTATCAACATTTCGTTTTTCTCTCAATGTATCAGAAGGCTTACAAAATACTCCATATTCAGAGAAGCACTAGAAAATCTATAAAACTCACCTGGACAGTAGCCCCTCCAACAGACACCATTGATATGTAACTCCTTATGAATTTGGCTCCACTGTCTCCACTGTTTATGAGACAATTGAACATTTCCAAAACAAGACCTGGTTTTGACAGTCCTAAAAGAACTGGCTTGGGAAAATTTGAGACAAAAGAAGAAAATGCTGATACAGTGTGCACAAATCCTGTCTTTACAAACTGAGATTTCATCATCTGCAGCAATTTTCAAAGTACCAACCCATATTTTTGCCATCTGGTAATGGGTTAAAACCTGGGGATATTTGTAGAAAGGTAAACTCACCTGCACAGTGGCCCCTCCACCAGACACCTTCGATATGTAACTCATAATAAATTTGGCTGCTACTGTCTTTCCTGCCCCACTTTCTCCACTGTTTATGAGAAAAAATACATAAAGATATGAATTAGTAAAAAAATCAAATCGTAAATAAAACAATCTATCAACGTTTGAAGAATAAAAAATTGGCAAACGTTTAGACCTTTGATAGTATGGAAGTTATTGATGTTTGAAAAAACTTTAACCTTGGTTGCAACGCCAACACCGACGCCGACGCCAACGCCAACGCCGATGCCAACGCCGACGCCCGGGTGTCAGTATAAGCTCTCATTTTCTTCGAAAAGTCGAGCTAAAAATACTTGTGATAAAGTAGACAGCTTCTGTTATTCATGCTCCGATTTCACCACTGGAATGGAACTCTCTTAGTATATAACATTTATAATGTATACAAATCATGTTTCCATATCAGAAATACATGTATATCTAACATGGTTGAGAGAATTGAAAATTTGCAACCCCCAATCATTTAATGATCAAGTTTTATGCATTTGTAAACACCACTACTTTTTATACAAATCTTTTTGCCTTGATATCAATTGCGTTCCTTACATAATCATATTATACATTTTTAACTCTTTTTAAACATAGATAGATTTTGATGCCATATTATATAAAAATCATAAATGGATTCCTCAAATTCTAATTGCCCCTACATTCTTCAGCACAATTCCCTTAATGTGCATGAGGTACGACAAGTTGGAATTTCTACCTACCTAATAATGACACACTGATTTTCCATATCTATCATCATGTTTCTATACATGTTGTCTGTCAGAGCATACACATGGGGCGGGTTCTCATATTGGGCCTGTAATATAGCATACATATGTGTTAACACATCAATAATGTGTCATATCTATGTACATATTGTCTGTCAGAGCATACACATGGGGCGGGTTCTCATATTGTGCCTGTAATATAGCATACATATGTGTTTACACATAATAATAGTGTGTTGTCATATTTCTGTACATATGTGACCCGTCACGCTAAAAGGGACCTTATCCGAACTCCAAAAATCCAAATTTTGACAAACTTGTCAGACTCAGCACAGGTCATTCAGATCCTGTATGCGAAAAATGAACATATAGTAAGACAGGGAAAACATTCTAGATTTAGAAAATTACATAGAAGTGAAAAGTGTGGGCCCTAGTCTGGCTGCGCGGGCTGCGTAGACTGACTAGGGTCGATATTTTTCACACATCCAATAAAGTCCCTTTTAGCGTGATGGGTCACATATTGTCTGTCTGAGCATACACATGGGGTGGATTCTCATATTGGGCCTGTAATATAGCATACATATGTGTTTACACATACTAATAATGTGTTGTCATATTTCTGTACATATTGTCTGTCAGAGCATACACATGGGGCGGGCTGTCATATTGCGCCTGTAATATAGCATACATATGTGTAAACACATATAAATAATGTGTCATATTTCTATATATGTTGTCTGTCAGAGCATACACATGGGGCGGGCTGTCATATTGCGCCTGTAATATAGCATACATATGTGTAAACACATATAAATAATGTGTCATATTTCTATATATGTTGTCTGTCAGAGCATACACATGGGGCGGGCTGTCATATTGCGCCTGTAATATAGCATACATATGTGTAAACACATATAAATAATGTGTCATATTTCTATATATGTTGTCTGTCAGAGCATACACATGGGGCGGGCTGTCATATTGCGCCTGTAATATAGCATACATATGTGTAAACACATATAAATAATGTGTCATATTTCTATATATGTTGTCTGTCAGAGCATACACATGGGAGGGTTCTCATATTGGGCCTGTAGTATAGCATATACTTGTACATATTCATCATGTATTTACAATGTTTTGTCATGTTTATTTATCATTCTTTTCCTTAGCTTTACATTATTTTGCTACATCTATACATGTATAATGTCTTATCAACAGTTAGGCTACTAACAAGAGTCAATAAAGAGGGATGATAATTATATGCTGCACAATACATGTAAAAGTACCAGGTACATGATTATTGGTATCTTAAAAAAGGATTTTCGGAGAATATTGACAATCAGATATAAAAAGAAGAATATCACTTGGGAAAATTTTACAGGAGAAACAAAGTTTACTTACAGCCCCTTGATATTGGTCTACTTCTTTCTCAGTATAAATGTTGAGTGACTTGAATGGATTCACGGATACCAGCACTGGTCCTATGTAGGTCTAGATATATGGTTAAGGACATCTAAATCTGAACACGGACTTGGTGGTGTGTATTCATTATTGGTTTAGCAGGAAGCATACTTATTTGAATTCCAAACCCTATGTTATGGGTACTCATTTGAATCGTCTCAATGAGACAATTCAAATGAGTACCCACATCATAGGGGATGATGAGCAATAAAAGAAATATTACATTTCAAAAAGCCTCACTCCCTCTTATTTTTTGCTCTGTTGATCTCTTATAAATTTTCAATTTCTTTTCGATTTTAACTAATTCTATACTGACTGTGAAAGATTGAAAGATCAAAATGGGTCCTGATCTAACCACACTTAAACCCTTTCCCAAACGGCCAAAATTTGGACTTTTCATGTATGAAAGCGACTGAAAACGATAAAATAGATGTTGTTAAAGATATGATTTGTGTATAATATAGCACAGAAAATATTGAGACAAAAGGAGAAACCAGGGATAAAGACTAGCAGGGGCCCAGTCGCCCATGGCCCCTAGATTTTGGGCTGGGCCCCTAGATATTTAAAGAAAATGCCCATACCCTTAATGTTAAGTATTGAATTTTGCTATTCTGGGCCCGTAAGTGAAAATTGCCAGTCTTTATCCCTGAGAGACTGCTGGTTTTCAGCAGTTTCTTTTTTTGTCGCAATGTTTTCTCAAGCCATTTCTATCAGGGACGTCAAAACAGGTCTTGTTTGGAAAAGGGTTAAACCCATGAAGGCTCTTATGCAATATTTATTCCATGCATTAGCATCATCTTTGCAAGCCAGTGATTCTTAGTAACCACTTCAAAAGGAACAAGAGCCGTCACAGACAGATTATGCTCCCCGAATAAGTGTTTGTCACAAAATAAAAACTATCATACATTAAGCCCCCTTTTCCCAAAACAACTTTTTTGTACACACATTATTTATAAAATATTGTCTAGATCATCCTCTTTATTACATAAGCACAAAATTTCGTTAAATTCTGCCCATTAGATGCAGAGAAATTAGAGAAAAACTAATTCTTACACTAAGGCCCCTTTTCATGACGCAGCCTCAAATTAAGAAACGGAGAAAGAGCTCCCTAGGTATCATCCAAGGGAGTTTCCATGTGATGTTTCATTGAATTTTGTCCAAGGGTTGCTGAGATCTGGCTGTGGACAGACGGACACACGGACGGACGGACGGACAGCGTGGCGAAAAATTTTCGGGGAGCATAACAAAGTGGAAGTAAAATTCTTGGCTTGTAAGATGATGCTTGCTATGTAATATGCATTGAAACATAATCACCAAGACAAGGGTTAAGACATATTGTGCAAGTTGTTCATGGTACTTATAAAGCATTACTTAGAGTAGACAATTGTGTGAATGTAAGTGTACTTGGACTTTAAGAAACGCAGTTAACCCTTTCCCAAACAAGACCTGGTTTTGACTTCCCTAATAGAAAAGGCTGGAGAAAATATTGAAACAAACAAAGAAACTGCTGATAACCAGCAGTTTCTTCTTTTGTCTGAATATTTTCTGTGCCATATTTTACACAAATCCTATCTTTAATAACATCCATTTCGTCATTTGTGGCGTGTTGTGTCCGTAGTCTAGAGGTAGAGCGTCGGCCTAGCAACTAAGAGGTTCCGAGTTCAATCCCTGGTAGCGGAGGTTGTTCGAGGCTTCTCATTGGCCCACACATTCGGCGCGAGTACAGGTCAGTGTATTTCCAGGAAGCAGAATCGAGAGGAATTAAAATAAGTTGAAAAAACTTGCTTCCCAATCGATGTAAAATAAATATGTTCAAAGGAACATCTGAAGAAAGAAAGAAAGTTTTTGAAGTGGATCACCCCAAAATTTTGTCGTTTGGTAATGGGTTAATAGTCTCACCAGGATTTCTAAACATTTACGGTAAACCTCCCATTACAAGGGACGTCAAAACAGTTCTTGTTAAAGGGTTAACCCATTACCAGACGGCAAAATTTTAGTATTATCTAAATTCAAAGATTTTGTAGACAACTATTTCACATGAATGAAATTTTACATATTTTTGTCTTTCTGGAGAAAACATTGTGGGAAATGAGAGAAATTGCTTGTCAAAAGTAATTTCTTCATTTTCCACTTTGATTTCTCAAGCCTGTATCTCATGCCCTATGTTGCCCGATTATTTCATTTTCATGCAGAACTTTAGCCAAAATTGTGTAATGTGCGTAAAACTTACTCCCCTTTTTATAAACGAACCCCATTCACAGAAATCCTGGATCTGCGGCAGGGGAAGGGTTAAGAGTCTCCAAAAGTCACTTGTCAATTAGAAATACAATGTACTCCAACATCTGACATACTCTAAAATCTTACAGTAAAACAAAGAGTTTACCCTTTTCAAAACAACAAAGTTTGGACTGCTCAGAGTTGAGAGCTCCCACAGACAACAAAGTAGATGCTGAATGACATGGATCCGTGTATGATATAGCAAAGAAAATATTACGGCAAAAAGAGCAAATTTCGGTTATCAGCATGTCCTTTTTTTGCCTCTTTGTTTTCGAAAACTTTCTTTACTACAAACATCAAAACCATGTGTTGTTTAACCCATTCTCAAACAAGACCAGGTTTTGGATTCCCTAGAAGAAAGGACTTCGGAAAATATTGAGAGAAATATGCTAAGCCTAAAGGAGAAAATGCTGATATTATCTCCATTTGCCACAATTTCTGACTCATATTGTTCACAAATCCAATTTCAATCAACACCAATTTTGTTGTCTGCAGAAGCATCTTTCAAATTGGAGTAGTCCAAAACTTGGCTGTTCGGGAAAGACCAATGTTATCTTTTGTGGTTTCAATACTACTTCAGATATTATTCTCATTCCATACTTAACCCTTTCCCAAACGACAAAATTTTAGGGTGATACATTTCAAAAACTGTCACAAATGACAAAAGGGAAGTTATTAAAGGTATAATTTCTGTACAAAATAACACAGAAAATATTATCAGCAGTTTCTTCTTTTGTTTCAATGTTTTCCCAAGCATTTTCTATTAGGGACATCAAAACCAGGTCTTGTTTGGGAAAGGGTTAAAAGGGGACTGAAGATACGGTCAGATTTTACCTTTTCCAAACTGTACGCTTTTTGAAATATTCTAAATCAAAAGATAGATATATTTCATTTGATATATTTTATGTGATTGACTGTGACATTTTCAACTAAGCTTAACAGACAGCAAAATTATACAAGAGGACCATGATGGTCCTATATCGCTCACCTGAACCAAAATGATATGAGCAACACTTTTGTTCAATTCTATTAATATTTATGACTTTAAGTCTGAGAACGAGCTCATGGTCAAAAACATGTGAAAATCCAACTAATACGAGATCTTATGGTGCCCAACTGTGAACATTGTTGTCCAAGTTTTGTCTTGATTGATAAATATTTGTAGATTTTAGAGTATAAACAAGGTCGAAAGCAGCCGAAAACAGCAGTTTTTTTTTTCAAATTCAAGGGCACATAACTCTCGACTTCCTGATCAGATCAGACTGAAAATCAAACTCATTTGAGATGTTATGGCCCCAAACTTTGTGTCCAAGTTTTGTCTTTATTGATTAATAATTGTAGATTCTAAATTGTAAACAAGGTCGAAAACAGCCAAAAATGGCAATTTTATCAAATTCAAGGGCACATAACTCTGGACTTTCTGGTCCGATCAGACTGAAAATCAAGCTCATTATAGCTATTATGGTCTCCAACATTGTGTCCAAAATTGATCTTGATTGGTCAATAATTGTAGATTCTAGAATTCTAGAAAATGGCAATTTTATCAAATTCAAGGGCATATAACTCTAGAATTTCTAATCAGATCAGACTGAAAATCTGACTCATCCGAAATATTATGGTCTCCAACATTGTGTCCAAAATTGGTTTTGATTGGTCAATAATTGTAGATTCTAGAGCTTAAACAAAGTCGAAAACAGTCAAAAACGGCAATTTTGTCAAATTCAAGGGCACATAATTCTCGACTTTCTGATCAGATCAGACTGAAAATCAAACTCATGTGAGATCTTATGATACCAAACATTATGTCCAAGTTTTGTCATGATTGATTATTAATTGTAGATTCTAGAGTGTTAACAAGGTCGAAAACAGCCGAAAATGGCAATATTATCAAATTCAAGGGCAAGTAACTCTGGACTTTCTGTTCAGATCAGACTGAAAATCAAACTCATCCGAGATCTTATGGTCCCCAACATTGTGGCCAAGTTTCGTATTGATTGATTAATAATTGTAGATTCTAGAGTGTTAACAAAGTCGAAACCAGCCAAAAATGGCAATTTTGTCAAATTCAAGGGCATGTAACTCTGGACTTTCTGTTCAGATCAGACTGAAAATTAAACTCATCCGAGATATTATGGTCTCCAACATTGTATTCAAAATTGGTCTTGATTAGTCAATAATTGAAGATTCTAGAGAGTAAACAAGGTTGAAAACTGCCGAAAATGGCAATTTTGTCGAATTCAAGGGCACATAACTCTGGTCTTTCTGATCAGATCAGACTGAAAATTAAACTCATGTAAGACCTTATAGTCTCCAACATTATGTCCAAATTTGTCTTGATTGATCAATAATTAAATTGTAGATGCTAGAGTGTAAACAAAGTCAAAACTAGCTATTTTTTACGTTCAAGGGCAAATAACTTCAGACTTCCAGGTCCGATCAGGCCCATAATCGAACTCATCCGAGAACTTATGACCATTCTTGCTTTGACCAAGTTTGATCAAGATTGGCCAACTTTTGTGGATGCTAGAGTGTTAACACCAAATTGTTGACAGACGGACGGACGGATGGACAGACGGACGGACGGACGACGGACATTGAGTGACCACAATAGCTCACCTTGAGCACTTCGTGCTCAGGTGAGCTAACAAAAGTCTAAATTCAAAGAAGTTGCGGACATCAGACAATACATATTTTATTCTTTCTGGGTAGAAAATTTTGAGGAAGATAAATAAATTGCTTGTCTCAAGCAATTCATTTTCCATAATATTTTCGAAATCCTTAATTGTGTGGAATAAAAAAGCACCAATAAGTGGGAATGGGTTCGAATAAATTGACTGATAGATTGTTTTAAACTACTATGGTCATATCTCAGAGGCTCGAGCCGGAGGCTGGGTAACAATGTTGTAGTAGTACTGGTATAAGAATTGACAGGAATCCATGGTTAGGTGACCTAACCTTGGATTCCTGTCAATTCTTATACCAGTACTACTACAACATTGTTACCCAGCCTCCAGCTGCTCACCCACATAGGTTAACGATATAAACCATTGATGGGCAACAATTTTGTATGAAAGGATATTTACTGTGACCCGGGATAAACCCAGAACCTGACGAGTGATAATCTGATGCGCTACCAACTGCACCATGGCTACGGCCAAACAGAGATTATTCAAAGGATACATATATAACATCGTCCATGAATCTTTTCTTGAGATTGTCGACAATGGATCCCTCCGAGATTTTCTGTAGAAGGACCATGTCGTCGACCCCACTCGTCTTGACATTGTGACTCTGCCAATGGTACGGCTGAAAGATAAACAACATGTGTTTGTGAAACACCAATGCTCCTGAATTTTTTTCATTTACAGAAAAAAATTCACAGTTGTGTAATAATACAAATATACAAATTTGTATGTTTGTACATCACTACAGGAATACTTGGGATAATAGAAGTTGATGTTACCAGCATTTTCTCCTTTACCTTGAGCAATATTTTCTATACTTTATTACAGTACACAAATTCTGTTTCATCAACATCTTTTTTTACAATCTGCAGCAGTTTTCTAAGTAAACAGTCTAAAATTTTGCTTTTAGGGAAAGGGTTAAAACTGTTCATAACCATCATTTGCTCATTTTCCTGCTAAATTTACTAGATCTACCTGTGCAGGTAAAAGTACATAAAAAGTTTGCTATAGATCTAATGCAACTCATCCCTATCAGGAAATTGTCTTTCATCTTAACCCATTCCCAAACAGCAAAAATTTGAACTGACCCAAATTCAAAGATTATGCAGACGACAATTTCAAGTTAAGGAAATTTAAAATCTTTTGGTCTTTTTTGGTAGAAAACATTGTGGGAAATGAAGAAATTGCTTGTCACAAGCAATTTCTTCATTTTCCACAACGTTTTCCAAAACCTTAATCTTTTGGGGAGTGAAAGAGTCAATGTGTGGTAATGGGTTAACCCTTTCCTAAACAAGAAATGTTTTGATGTCCCTAATAACAAATGGATAGGGAAAATAAAGAGACAAAAGAAGATTTTGCTCATAACCAGAATTTTCTACTTTTTGGCGAAAGTTTTGCCTAACTATATTTTGAGCTTTTTAGATCATAACGGTGTGTTTCATCTGCAGAGCTGCTTTCAAATTGGACCAATCTAAGTTTCTGACGTTTGGGAAAGGGATAAATTAGGAAAACTGACAGAACAGAGTAAAGGGTGAGATGACAACTTTCAGGAAGTGATAGTGGGACGCCGTAGAATAAACACAATAATCTTATCTGCTTATCTTACCATTGTTTACGAGGAAAAACCGCAGTGACTTCACTCAAAATTCGTTCAAAACAAATTTTTGATGATGCTTGGTCATGAATTCTCACATTTCACACCTTGTTTACACATATTATTTCATACAATCATATTTTTATTACGACCGGATGTGTATATTATTGCTTTTGGTGCGCATGTCAGGTAGGACGAGCGTGACGTCACTAATTGTCTGTCATATTACCTGAACAGGTAACCGCTGCTTTTCAACAAGAACCTCGTTACTGCAGCTTAAAACAAGCTGTAGTTACGAGGGTTTAGTTCAAAAGCGACGTAAACGTCAGTTGTCGATCGATCGTCTGCAGATCGAACTGACAGAATTTTATTGCAGGAAAACGATCTGTTTGATTATGGACCTAGTAGATCTTAATATTTACACGATGCACTTATTTTCTAGTAGATAATGGGTTGATTAGTGTTAACCCATTACAAAACGACAACATTTTAGGTTGTCCCAAATTCAAAGATATTGCAGACGACAATTAAAACTGAATGAAAAACATGTTTTACTGTCTTTTTGTGTAGAAAATATTGTGGGAAATGAAGAAATTGCTTGTCACAAGCAATTTCTTCATTTTCCACAATGTTTTCCAAAGCCTTTATCTTGTAGGGAGTCAAAAAGAGTCACTGTGTGGTAATGGGTTAATTAATTGGTTAGGTTTGATTTGTTTGATTAGCCTACTTCCCTAATTAATTTCTTGATTCTAATCGCACAAATGCTGTCTCAATATTATGAACGAGAACTTTGTGGGAAAATGATCTTGGAATAATGAAACGTAAAGTTCAGCAAGTGTTTCTGCTTAATTTCTTCTGTAATTTCCAGATGCGTATTTTAATATGCAAATTAATGTCGGTAGGCCTATTAGACTAAAGCATATTTTCTATATGAATAGTTTTATCAATGTTGAGATATAGGGGCCTAACTTTAAATTGTAACTTGAAAAACAAGATTTTGGATTTTCCTACAACACCCAGGAAATCGTTTCTCTGTATAACACACCGATCATTTCATATCCCCATGTACTCCTACATAGGCATTCTGATCCAAAGCATTTTAACAAGGTATTTTTATTTGGAAAAAAAACATCGTCTTGAAATTTTCGTCTGCAACATCTTGGAATTTGGAATTTGAAACTTTTGCCGTTTGGTGATGGGTTCAATAGTTGTTTGAATATACTAGGGCCCTATCTTGCCAACATTTATAATGCTTTTTGCCATATAAATTTATACTGTCTGCATTGTTTCGAAAATGGTTACATAATCTTAAGTTTTACATTTTGGAAATTTCATATAAGTAGGGCCTACATGCAGTTCTTTCTAACAAAAGATAGACCCTGCAATTAGTCTGGTTCCCGTACCTGAAATCTACTACGGATTTAAGTACGGTAATTGGGTCTTTTCGTAATTCCGGTAATACAGAGTTGTCGTTCCTGCGGGACGGTATATTTACTTCCATTTGCCTGTATGACAAGCGGCAACTTTAATATTTTCATCAAATCAATGACCAATGAAATGAAAATGATTATTATTGTAACGTTATAATGGAATCTAATAATACCTCTGCATCTACCATCATTTTCAAACCATTCAGAGATCTATAACAAAAGAAATCTCCCATAATCCGATGATAGGTTGTCATTGAAAATATTTTTCCCCGTTGTGTGCCTCAAATCAGGCGAGTGTCGATATGTGACGTCATTACTTTGCGTTACTTACTCTAGTCATATGACGTCATAGAAATAAACAGAGGGGCACCTTTGGGGGAAAATACATACATGTACACGTATATACATGTGTACACGATGCGAGCAAGTTTTTCCAAACGAATATATAATTTTATTATACCTCACGTGACCTAATCATTCAATAATTACAAACCTAATATTTCGTATTATTATACCTCACGTGACCTAATCATTCAATAATTACAAACCTAATATTTCGTAATATTCACCGCTCAGATAATATTAACCGGTTAATATTTTTTCATATTACCCGCTGCGTGTTCTATAAATAGAATTCTATTTTTTTATTACGTCACGCATATCGATTGGAAATTGTTAAGCCTGCGTCGATAAACGCCCCAAAAATGAAATATTTATGAATAGAAAAGTCTATTATAGCAATAAAACATCGAGATAAAAGGACAAAAATCCTGAATATCAACATTTTTCCTCTTTTGTCTCGATGTTTTCACAGGCAAATTCCATTAGAGACGTCGAAACATATCTTGTGTAAGAAACGGTTAAAGAACAGAAAATATTAAGTGAAAAGGAGAAAATGCTATTAATCAGAAATGTTCTCCCTTTCTCTAAATGCTTCAAGGTTCGGTATAATAAAATGAATATCACATGCCTGTCAGGGTAATAGTACATATTGTCTACCCTCGAACCGGTAATGTTGACCTCGGCTAACGCCTCGGTCAACATTACCGGTCTCGGGTAGACAATATGTACTATTACCCTGACAGGCATGTGATATTTATATAATATTCACCGCTCAGATAATATTAACCGGTTAATATTTTTTCATATTACCCGCTGCGTGTTCTATAAATAGAATTCTATTTTTTTATTACGTCACGCATATCGATTGGAAATTGTTAAGCCTGCGTCGATAAACGCCCCAAAAATGAAATATTTATGAATAGAAAAGTCTATTATAGCAATAAAACATCGAGATAAAAGGACAAAAATCCTGAATATCAACATTTTTCCTCTTTTGTCTCGATGTTTTCACAGGCAAATTCCATTAGAGACGTCGAAACATATCTTGTGTAAGAAACGGTTAAAGAACAGAAAATATTAAGTGAAAAGGAGAAAATGCTATTAATCAGAAATGTTCTCCCTTTCTCTAAATGCTTCAAGGTTCGGTATAATAAAATGAATATCACATGCCTGTCAGGGTAATAGTACATATTGTCTACCCTCGAACCGGTAATGTTGACCTCGGCTAACGCCTCGGTCAACATTACCGGTCTCGGGTAGACAATATGTACTATTACCCTGACAGGCATGTGATATTTATATAATAATTGTTTGTAAGAACATTCTGATTCCGCTCCGCACAGTTTTCCAGTGTCGGAAAACGATTAATATCGAAAATAGTTGAAGTGAATGTTAAAGCACAGAAAATATTGAGGAAAGAGGCGATATTTCTGTCTATCACAAATTGCCTCCTTTTTCTCAATGTTTTTCCAAACAAAAGATCCATCATTTTTCGGCACATTTGAAAACGAATTCTTCAAAATTTTAAACCCCTTTCTTAATATTAAAGACCTGTATTTGACCTCAGTAGATTTCTAGAATTCGCGCCGAAATAATGATGGATTCTTCTTTTTTTACCCTTACCCAAACAACAAAATTTTGTCCTTTCCAAATTAAGTCCTGCTAATTATCAGAATGATACCGATTTTGCTATTTGTGGGCTTCAAAACAACGAATTGGTTAGGAAAGGGTTAACATAATAAAGCACCATTTCAAATTTAATTTAAATTTGAAACAGGCTGTAGACTATATTAAGATACGTAGATCTAGGCTACTAAGAAGAATTTTATAAATAGGGCCTATTTTGGTGTAGATTGTAGAATACGAAATATTGAGGGAAGTTGGGAACATTAAATTGTCAGCAAAGTCAGCATGTTTTTCTTTTCTCTCAAAATTTTGCGATTTCGTTCAAGTAGATCTAGATCTGTGTAATTCATTGTTTGTTCGTGAAAGCTTTCCTTTTGTCTCAATAGACTAGATCTACTTTGATATGTATTCGTTTAGTGTAATGTGACTATGTTGTGATTGTTTTTTCTTTCTTCTCTCCGCTAAGGTAACCTCTGTTGGAATCTCCCAACGATCTACGTGTTTCGGCTAATTAATATTGTCTCTCAGACCTAAGCCTAGGCCAGATACGATGTTTGGTTCTAATTCTCACGACTTATTACACGAATCCAAGCTCGTCTTGTATTTGCCTCTTTCGATATACTTTGTGCAGTTCGAAATTTCCAATTCTATCCGCAAAAGTATGGCATTCCTAAATGCAGTAGTGGTTCTTTCCCACTGATAGCGCTTGCTAACATTGACACCGGAAGACGGTATACCGTCCCGCATGAACGACAACTCTGTCACGACAGAATTACGAAAATCCGGAATAGCTAATATCTGACGGTCACTCAGACGGCCTGGACAGGTAACGCTTTCCATACACCGAGCCGTTTCATTGGTCTATCGATTTTTTCGATTGACCAATCAAAGGACAGAATGCAGTACCTGTTCCCAGTCGTAAATTCAGTTATTTACACGAATGGGTACCAGTCTACCCTGCAATATAATGCTAATTTTGGATTATCGAACTTTTTGAAGCACAAAAGACTTAACTTTTAATTAAAGCTAGGCCTACGTCTTTTTTTGCTTCAAAACTTCGATAATCTACTTTAGCTTCAACCCGTGAGATAAACTGTTTTCGCTCGAAGGGTTTTAGCCACCCCTTTTTTGCCCCTATATTAACATTAATAATAACATAACATAATTAAGAATTTGCCTGTGAATTTGTGCTAGAATAATATTTACCGGTATGCTAACCCTTTCCCAAGTAAGCCCAGTCCTTTTAGGATAGAAAAAGAAGATCTTTGGAAGCATCGAGAGAACATGATAAAAAGCAAATTGACAAAATCTGCATATTCCATATTTTCGTTTCTATAATGTACAAAAAAGTCTATTTCTGTTTAAACCCATTTTCTCATCAGCAGAAGCTTTTAACTTTGACACATTACCAGACAGAAAAAACTGTAAAACTTCTTTGAATTTTTGCGGGGATAAAACTTCTAAAACCTCATTGTATTTTGGGTTAGAAAACGTAATGCATAATGAAGAAACTGCTTGTCACATTGACAAACAATTTCTCCAATTTCCTCAATGTTTTCCCAAGCTTTTGCCTCGAATGTCGTCAAAGAGCGACATTGTGTCAATTTGTGTGGGAGTAGGTTTTCTGGTCTCGATGGTTTTTGTTTGGGAAATGGAAAAACAGTTAAAGAAGGTGCTAACGAATACAAAACGGTATTCTTACTGCAATGGAAAGAACCTTTTCGACTTCCTTAGTTCACTAAACCCTTTACCAAACGACAATGCTTTAGGTTTCCGCAATTTAATGTCGAAAGTAGAAAATGAATGTAATGTATCAGAGAACACATTGAGAGAAAAGGAGAAATTGATGCATATCGACAACGTCTTCTTTTCTCTAAATATTTTATCAAACTAATCTGCATGGACGCCCAAACCATATCTTGTTTAAGGAAGGGGTAATACGGTTAGCACCTAATTAAAAGTCCGACAGTTCTACGCTGTACTTTTGGGGCCCTAAAAGGGGTTTCCAAAAGTTATGATACGAAAAAGATCTATCTTACTTTTTAGTGCAAAAGTGACTTATCTATTGGTTTGATGATAAAAAGAGAAATTTTGATTCGAAGGCAAATGGAAGTATTTTCTATGTTGGTGGCAAATACACTTTTTCGTTGGTGTAAATGCAAAATTTTAATCAC
Organism: Fragum sueziense; assembly: GCA_963680895.1. NCBI lineage: Eukaryota > Metazoa > Mollusca > Bivalvia > Cardiida > Cardiidae > Fragum > Fragum sueziense. The sequence goes on along the minus strand of OY804598.1, from coordinate 48,430,008 downwards.
TAGTTACGAGGTTTTGCATTTACACCGACGAATTGCTTATACCTTATTGTCAATTCTAAAAGACCTTAGATTGATTCAAACATATTTAACCCTTTCGCAAACAAGGCCTGGTTTTGATATCACTACAAGAACAGGCATAGGAAAACATTTGAGACAAAAGAAGAAAATGCTGATAACCAGCATTTTCTCCCTTTTCCTAAATGCTTTCTGCGGTACATAGTACACAGATTCTTTCTGCATTAGCATCCATTTGTTCTTTCTGCATTAGCATCCATTTGTTGTCGGCAGCAGTCTTTTATTTTGACTACCCTGAAATTTTGTCGAAAGTTGAAAGATGTCGATTTTAACCCATTACCAAACAGCAGCATTTTAGCCTGACAAAAAATTCAAAGATGTTGCAGATTAATACGATCTGATCAGGATAATTGCTGATCTCTTATATTTACTGCAAGTAACGAAGAAGCTATTAGAGAACTACATGGATCCAGACCAGACTGTGCGCAAGCACAGGCTGATCTGGATCTATGTAGATGGCAGTGGCGGATCCAGAGGGGGTTCGGGGTTCAAACGCCCCTGCCTCTGTAGCCTAATTATTTTATTTTCATGTATAAATACAGTCAAAATTGTGTGATACGGACCCCTTATTCGTACAGTGCTCTTTAATGCCATGAGGATATCTTATCTTTTTTTTCCAGATTTCTGTTCAAACGAAATTCCTTTCATGCCCCTGAATGGAAAGATCGGGGTCATATTGTTTTACTCGTATCCGTCCGCCCAACTGTCTGTCTGTCATTCCGAAAAAGTTAATGTAAAAACATGTAACAATTAGCGGTTTCGCGGGCATTAGTGTTTCACAAACACATCTTGTTATTTGATAATTATTAGGCCTACCTTCCCAGCCATCTTGCCACAACCTCCTCCTAAATTCCTATTTCAACATGAATTATTCCAAAAGTATTATAGCTTTTCACATGATCCTACGAATAAAACACAGGCTCAAAGCTTCCCTATTTCACATTTTACTTCCATGTGGCGAATTTTCTCTTATAATTCCAAAAGAAAGCCGTTGCATTTGCTTCCGCTCTCTGACCTTTTCGGTAAATAGTAGATATAAGGGACATGGCGCTTCTTTTCAACGAAAACCTAGTAACTGCAGCTTGAAACAAGCTGCAGTTACGAGGTTTTCGTTGAAAAGCGACAATAATGTAAACCGGACCAAACAAATTAGTTTCGATATAGAAAAACGATCCCTATGGTATCTTAGACCAACATGGGTCTAGATCAGCCTGCACGTACGCACAGTCTGATCAAGATTCGTGATTTCTATGCAATTGTATGTTCGTCATGTACTGCATGTGTCGATTTTAGAAATGAAATAAAGATCCTGATCGGTCTGCCATTGTATACAGGACGATTTTGTGTCACGATGGCCAAGTAAATTGCCAGTGGGTTCTTTTCTGATATAAAGGCTCACAATAAGGATAAGACTCTTGTCATCAACAATAAGTACGAGGCTCCGGCTAATTGGCAATTTGTGACCACGGTCAAAGATAATTGCAAGTCAAATTATGCGCTATGCGTAGGGCTAATGAACATATGTTTTCTCGAATACTGCTTATATAGACGGGAAATATCAAATATTATGATCCCATTTGAATAATGGAATTAATTTAAAAAATCTGAATTATCAATTAATTTTCTGATACTTTCTAGATTAAAAGACATAAAGAGTGTCAACTGAATTATTTTCTTCTTGCTTTATTTTGAATGTATGTGTTTATTTGACTGAATAAAGGTAAAAAATCTGAATTACAATGCACGATAGTTATTTTCTCTCCATTCTTTCGAAATTATCATCTTTTTAGGGCTTCAACCCAGGTCTTGTTTAGGAAAGGGTTAAATCGTGCTCTTTGCTTGGAGATATAGTCCCAAGCCAGCGCGTATCTGGAGCATTAAGATGCGAATTAATTTCCTGAAAGAAAGGAAAATTACACTTAACCACTTTAACGAGCTGTGAATCATTATTTTGATCTTTTTATAACAACTCAGTACTTAGCACATTCCTTCTCGTATTGTTTAAGATTGATTAAGTAATTAAGTTTAATCATTATCATATTCAAAACGATTCCTGGTTTTCAAGTCGCCAATTGATAAGAAAATCGAATGCTTAGGAAAACATTCTAGAAAAAAGAAGAAATTGTGATTACCAGCTTTTTCTCCTTTTGCCACAATGTTATTAGGCCTAGATATGTGCTCCATAGATCTATTAAGCCAATTATTCACAAATCATTTTCTTTATCAACATCACTTATTCTGTCTAGCATAGGGGAGACCGGGGTTATTTCGGCCCCCTAATTTCGATTGCTCATATTTTGAATTATATGAAAGTTATTTGGGCGTGATTTATATATTTAAGTTCGACAGGCGAAAGCCTTTCAAACTGCGTCTGTCCTTTTTATATTTTTCTTTTCAATAAAGAGAATTTCAAATTAGAGTTTTGATCGTGGTGGCCGAACTTGTCCCATACATGGGGCAAGTTCGGCCCACCCTTGGGGCAAGGTATGCACAGACCTATAAATCCTTATATTTGATTTTTAGACTGTTTAAATTTATAGGAATCTGTATACGACTTCCAAAAGAAGGTATAAATTGAAAAAGCATTGTTATAACAGTCAAATCATCGTGAGTAAGGGGACATTCGGGATAACAAGTAGAGGCTGGGGCAAGTTCGGCCTGTGATTTTGAATTTGTCCACTTTTTAAATTTCTGTTAGAGCTAGGTCTGAACAATTGATATATTCGGAGTCGTCAAGAAATGGCAATTCTAACAGAGATTATTCTTTTTATTCAAGGGCAAGTTTGGTGGTGGCCGAACTTGCCCCAACCCCCAAAGGCCGAACTAGCCCCAGATCCGACAGACCCGGTGTCAACATCACGCCATATCTTCTTTTAGATAACATGAACACTTCATCTTTAGTTTTAATATAAAAGAGGACTTAATTGTCTTCATAAAAATACAAAAAAGAAATCTGAATCCTGGCGTATATTACTATTAAATTAAAACTTACATAAATGTGGAAAAAATACTGATAGTGTCTAAAAATCAGAATCGTGTTCTAAATTCTATGTTTTTGTATTAAATTCGACCAAAAACCTTCTGCGAAAAGTTTTCGTCATGAGTGACATTAAAATCCGGGTCAGAGCTCTCTATCTCTGTCGACAGGCTCAAAAGAGCCACTAGCCGAACTTGCCCCGGGGCCGAAATAGCCCCGGTCTCCCCAGCAGCTGTCACATAAAAATCAGTGTCTTGTCATTTAGTAAATGGCTTGTCTTAAGGCCGTCCGAGCAGAAATGGCGAATGTTCGTTTAAAAAAAAATCATGTTGAGTTCAGATCATAACTAGCCTATAGATCTACATGTATACATGTCAAATAATTATGCAAATAAGTTTGTTCGTTTTCCTACTAGCACGCAGTTTTGACTGAATTTCTGCATGAAAATGACATAATCTTGTTTCAGAGGGGGTTCGTTTGAACCCCCGAATCCCCACTTGATATGCCACTGCTAGATTAAGTTACAGAATAATGGTTGCCACAAGCAGACCGACAACTGTGACCTACCAGATGGACCAAATGTCTATTCTGATCTATAGACCTATCGCGCACGTATTTTTTTTTAACCCTTTCGCAAACAAGACCTTGTTTTGACGTCCCTAATAGAAAAAGGCTTGGGAAAACATTAAACCAAAAGAAGAAACTGCTGATAACCAGCAGTTTCTCCTTTTGTCTCAATATTTTCTATGCTATATTTTACACAAATTGTATCTTTAAGACCTTCCATTTAGTCATTTTTGGTAGTTTTTGAAGTGGTTCACCCTAAAATTCTGTTGTTTGGGAAAGGGTTAAATTTTAAACGTGCACGCGTAGTATAGGCAGCATATTTACACATGCAGCACTTATCAAAACTCTGAAGTAGAGATCTAGCTAGTCATCCGGGTTTTGTCACAAAATTAATGATAGATCTATGTGACCCGTCACGCTAAAAGGGACCTTATCCGAACTCCAAAAATCCAAATTTTAACAGACTTGTCATACCCAGCACAGGTCAACCAGATCCCGTATGCGAAAAGTGAACATATTGTAAGATAGGGACATCATTCCAGATTTAGAAAATTACATAAAAGTGAAAAGTGTCGGCCCTAGTCTGGCTGCGCGGACTGCGCAGACAGGCTAGGGTCGATATTTTTCACACATCCGATAAGGTCCCTTTTAGCGCGATGGGTCACATATATTTCAGGAAGAAATAACGTCGACGATCAACGATGAGTAGACCACTAAATCAACCTATAGAGGGTGATCATTTTTTAGTAATCCAGCTAAATTGTGAAATTATCCTTTGAGAGTTTGACTAGTTACAACCTGAGTTGCTTCCCTTACACCAGAAAAAAATCGCAAACCCTTGCGCGATCTGCGTCATTTTATCAGTACTTTTTGACATCCCTATCAGGAAAAGCATTGGGAAAAACATTGGGACATAAGAAGAAAATGCAGATAAATAGCATATGCATTGATAAACAGCACACTAGTGTCCCCTTTTGCCACATTGTTTTCTATTGCGTTTCTATTTGTAGGCAAATTTCAGAATCGCTTTTAAAGCCCTTTTCCGGACCAGTGTCTAAATATTGGAGGAGTCAAAAAGGATTTCCGAATTTTTGTTTTCACTGTAAAAATCTTGCATATTTGTCCAACTTCGGTGATGGTGGGAGCCTGCTTCGTCCCACCCCAAGCCTCCCCCTGTTCCTATGGACCTGTCTTGTGTAGGCCTACAATGCATATATAGGCCTACCAACGTTTTGTCGTTTGTAGATCAGCTTTCTAATTGGACCACCCTAAATTTTATCTTTTGGGATGTGGTTAATGTTATCAGACAGCTCGAAAAATCAGTTCAAAAAATGTTAACCTTGTAGATTAGTCTGGCTCAGACCCTAGTATTATAAGATTATAGTATAAAAGCAAAGACCCTTTTTAAATGACATCCTAGTCTAGAATACTAGTCAGCTACTAGTACTAGTTTCTGTCAGCGATAAAACATTGAAATATGGATTAGAGAGGCAAGTCTAGAAAACAATAATGCTCCCCTTTACAAATAACGCAAACAGAAACGACTACCGGCAGCCATTCTCCAGAAATTGAAGCCATTTTGAAAAAAAGCTGTCGCCAGCTTATATGCGCTGAAAGATAAAACTCGGTGTTTTGCAGTTCATTGAGATCATTAAATGATTATTACCTAACCATTTTCGAGATGATATATGCACACTCGGAGGCGAAAACCTCATAACTAAGAAAATTATGTGTCATTTATTATCATGGGGGTCCTCAAATTCCCATGTCGCAAACCCAATTTTCTGTATATCTTTCTCATTCTTTTCTTCAAACAAAGCTTACATACTGAGAAAATGTTATCTATATGTGTGGAATATATAGGGACTTGAAGTTTTAAAGCTAATTATACATCTTCTTCATATGTTCACTACTTTTTACATCCAAATGCATGTGTCGCCACAAGAGCCTATTTTCCCGTAACGAAGTTTCTTTGTTCTTAAATTGCTAAAGAAAAGTATAAAGAACATACAATTAATGCCTTATCAAATGCGCAAGGTATTAAACTTATCAGGAAAACATATATTTTAACAAATGTGTTGTTGATTTATACTGTACAGGCAAATAAAAACGAAAATTGAAATGTCGCATTTCAAACGCCATGCTTCCATAACGCTCATATCTACAGAACCAGAATGCTCTTGGTGAAAATGAATATAGTAGGCGATGGAGGAATAATAGGGGACATTTTCAAAACTATAACATTATGAATATCAGTTATATTTAGAATGTGGTCACTGTTTTTGTTCGTTGGTCACCATGCTTCCGTAACTGTTAGTTTCAATAACGTATTTATAATCTGAATTTGCGTCAACAACATCACACAAATCTATAAGAAACATTTAGTTTTAACATGGAATGTCTCAGTATATGACAACAGGATCAATTAGCACTTACATATTACGAGGATTTCCGGCTGAGGATATCGTGAAACATATGGCTACATTTGGTTGATTTCAGCATAGTGACTTCGTAATTCTTAAAACTATGAACTGTAATCTTAAAATGATTTTTTTTCTGTACGCTGTCTAGACACACTACCCAGGCTAAAACCATTGTAGTCGCTTGACTTTCGTATTTTAAATAAAAATAGCATTATTTAATAGATTTCTCTGTTACGGAACTTAGCGTTATGGAACATGATTTTGAATTTCTTTTATGGCTATCCAACGCTACCAAATTCAAAACGTTTTTCTTATTCTACATAAGTATTGCACACTAAACTATCGGAATAGATATATTTATTGATGTTACCATTTCAAATACTTCGCAATGTGATACCAAAACAAAATCAAATGTTTATTTGCCCTTAATAATGCAGATAAACATAGAAAAAAGAATTGTAGTGGTAATGACTACTAAACTTAATTTACAGTGAGCTGATTGATGAAAAAAGACGTATATACCAACGGACTTTTTATCCGAAAATGGAAAAAATATAGGGAAAACTATAGAAAAAAGTTCATAAAATGAAAAGTTAAATATATAATTAGTACAAAACTGCAACCATTTTAAATTGTTGTGTCACATGATTCCATACCATGAATGTGGATATTTCTTTTTCAACGTATGACAATGTGTAATATGCTGAACATGAGATATTGTAGAGCATCAATGGAAAAGGTATGTCTATTGCTTTCTCTGGAATGATCTATAAAAGTCAAGAACCAAGAGACAAAAAGACATTTTTACTGAAACCATTTGAAAGACCATTAAAATGCTTTATTATGTTTCTCTCCTTTGCATTTAACAACTAATATAAAGCGTGTGTTATAAAACTGGATACAGTGTTAAACGATCCATAGGTCATACTACACTGGAGAGAAGTTCAGTCGGAATTAAAACAAATGGTGAAAGTAACAAGTGTGCAAATTAACACCATTTTGACCAAGTAACAATGTCTCATTTACAGTATAGCTGTACGAAAGGTACTCACTGATATGGATTACGAGAAACAGGTATTTAAAAGGATGCATCATTCTTCACCCAGCAGAACCACGAAAGCTTATTGCGATTAGACAGGGGGGAGTTTCGTGAAAAGAAGACAACACAGTTTTAACTAATCATAAATGCAACGTAACAGTAACTAAAAAGGTACCAACACAAAGGCACACACCTATTATGATTATCTGCACATTCTTTTTTTGAAGACGTATCCTTTAAAATCTAACAAGCAAACTGTCTAGCAGATCTTAAGTAAATGAAGGCATAACAAACTTTTATGACAGTATTTTTCGTTCATGTCATCTTTAGCTTGCACATGTCATCAATAGTGTGTCTTTGCAATACAAACTGTGGGGAGAGAATGTCAGCAACGATTCAACGCGAACCCTGACATTTTTATCAACTATCTCCCAAGAACGAAATTTCAGACAGGTTAGAGTTTATGGGGTGTGCAAACGACAAAAGTCGATGTTACAAAGTGCAGGAAATTTGTAGAGTTTAAAAGGGGGCGGAAAATAGGAAAATCCCGAAGACGTTTTCAAGATTTATCAAATACCGGTATATGCCAGTTAAAAGACTGCAATAGAAAAGAGAATTGATGAACAATCATACAACCAAACGATTTACAAATACTTGAAATCTTTAAGTAACAATCATTCACAATTTTGTTGGCAATTTGTAAAACTATGCCATATATTCCACACAACAATAATCCTTTTCCATAACATATGCTCCGTAACTAATATATTTTACAAGAAAGCTTTATTAATGTGTTAATTTCAATAAAGAAGTAGTGTGAATTTAATATGCGTATGCAGGTATCCTTGCTGATGCTTTCGGAATGGATCTTCTCTCGATTCTGATGTTTTTAATTGGATATTTCAAATTTGTGAATTTACCCAGGTTTTGGGGTAATTTCACAGAATTCTTTTCGTCATTTTTCCTAAAATGTTTTGAAACTTTTCATTTGCATTAAATGAAATATCTATTACAATTGAGATATCATTAAGCGAATAATTTGGAGGTATCAGAACTCTTTTCCAAATCAAGAAACAATGCATATGCTCCGTAACGAAGGGGTGGTCTTTTTGAATGTGTGTTTACGTTTTATACGCAATGCTCCACCGGACATACTTGTATTTGTTCTCAAGCTCTTTAATACGACAATAATTAGTTACAACATTTAATGTACTATTTCAAACCATTATTAAGTAACAAAAAACTTCACAAGCCCCCGTATAAACAATCAAAAGATCTGTAGAATATAAAGGTTTTCCAGTTTAATGATACACGTTATTAAAGGTCAATGTCACTGAAAAGTACATTTGTATACCCCCATTTATGCTTCACCATCAAAATGGACCATATCAGCTTTATTTTCGATCATTGATTGTGCTCTAACTTTTAAAAAACTAACCGTCAGTACATAATCTATGCTCCGTAACATGCCTATTTTAATACTTACTTTGATGGATCATAAAAATCGTTTGGTAAAAATGGTGTGGGTTAAATTTTCAGAAATAGCACCTGAAGTATCCTTCTTTAGAAATAACACAAAACCTTTTGAATTGCAAATGGTCGAAAAATCATTTTTTCTCACATCAAAATGACTTCAATTTCTGGAGAATGGCTGTAGGGCTAGTCTACTTGTAGATAGGCCCTATTGAATCAGTCGGCATGACGTCATAGCCTCACTTTCATTTTTTCATCGAGGGTACTTCCTCGGTCTTTATGGTTACGGGATACCAACTTTGAGGCAGATTATTTCAAAAATCCATCGTTAAAATTTATAAACAAAACTCTTTCTTTAAAGAATGTGATTTAAACTTTCTAACTACCAACGCATTTTTAATAATCAGGCATAGTCGTCGAGATATTAATGCTGAAAGTTGGTAATGCTTCAACGAAAAAGACCAGAGCTTTCACCTCCACCGAATGAGTGCAGGTCGCTGACGACGTTTTTGATTGGCTGAAAGGATTGTGCCGACCGAATCAATAATGAAACCAGACAAGGTAGGCCTACAAAGGAAGACGCCTTTGTCAAACAAAGCAATGTGTTGGTAGCCATACAGTATATCTAGGCTAACCACCAGATTCCCATTTTCTATATTACTACCGACAACCTAGGGGGAGAGAAAATGCAGAGTTAAATATGAGAAAACTTGTCTTTAACCCTTTCCCAAACGACAAATTCTGGACTGTTCCTAATTCAAAGATGTTGCAGATAACACTTTCAAGTTAAGGAAGTTAAAAAATATTTGATTTTTTTTTGGTAGAAAACATTGTGGGAAATGAAGAAATTGCTTGTCACAAGCAATTTCTTCATTTTCCACAATGTTTTTCTTACAAACCTTCCCATGCTAAAATACATATTCTGCACATTGCAAAAGGCCATCTCTTAAAGTTTGTCATTCGTGCTATGGCTCATCCTGCTTTTGGATTTTGACCAGTCCCGAAAATACGTCCGTCCGTTGGGAAAGGGTTCCAAGCCCAGACATTACATGGGAAGGGTTGATAGTTCAGGGTCGAAAGATAACCCATTTACCCAATTTATATGCAAAATAAGATTTTATTGAACTCTTTTTTATCAGGCGACAAATTTTTGGGCTTAGTAAAACCAGCTGAGACAAACAGCACAGAGACAAGACTAATTATACATCCCCCCAATCTGATGAAAATCCGGTGGGACCAGTAAGGGTAATGTTCTATGACCTTTTCTTCTGACTAATCAAATAAACGCTACTACGATTCTGAAGGCGATTCAATCGGAAAACATCAGATTTCAATCGGATTCCATTAGAAATCCGCACATGGCAAAATTTTAGGCTGTTGGAATTTGAAAGCTGTTTGCAGAGGGTTTGTTGCGGATAGAGAAGATGCATGTTGATATAGATGGGATTTGTATCCTTGTAGGACAATAAATTGTGCAGAAAAAAAATAACGAAAAAGGAGAAAATACTGATCAGGTTCATCATCATTTTTATGCTCCCCGAAAAAAAATCGGGGGGAACATATAGTCGCCATGCTGTACGTCCGTCCACGGCCATATCTCAGCAACCCTTGGACCAAATTCAATGAAACTTCACATGTAAACTCCCTGGGATAATCCCTAGGGTCCTTTTTCTCCGTTTCTTTATTTGAGGCTGCGTCATGGAAAAAGGGGCCTTAACGTAAAAATTACATTTTCTCTAATTTCTCTTCATCCAATGGGCAGACTTTAATGAAATTTTGTGCTTATGTGATAAATGAGATGTCCTAGACCATATTCTATAAATAATGTGTGTACAAAAAATCCGTCATGGGAAAAGGGGGCTTAATGTATGATAGTTTATATTTTGTGACAAACACTTATTCGGGGAGCATAATCCGTCTATGACGGCTCTTGTCTTCCAAAGGTTTTCTATTTTGGGGACGTCAAATTAAAAGGCTTCAAAACCAGGTCTAGTTTGGAAGGGTTAAAAAATCTGAGCATAGCGTAGGCCTACAAGAAAAAGTTGATTTCTTCGATTCTCCAGTCTCCATTCTCTCAATGTATTCCAAAACCTTCCTTGGTGAAAATTCAACTGCACCCTCAGATTGTTTGGCAGAGGGTTTAAGAATTTCAAATTAGCGTTTTTAAATGCAAAATATGACAAAGACACACCGACCCTTGGAAGACCCTGGACCAGGCAAATAAGTTAACCCTTTACCGAACAAGACCTAATTTTGATGTTTTTAATAGAAAAGGCTTTGAAAAATATTGAGAAAAAAGAAGAAAATGCTGATAACCAGCATTTTTTCCTTTTATCTCAATATTTTCTGTGCAATATTGCATAGATCCATTCTTGATCAACATAGATTAGGTTTTATCATCAGTATACCATCTTTCAAATTGAGCCACCCTAAAACTTTGGTTTTTGGGAGTGGGGTTTAACAAAGACAACAAACAAATGCTCAATGTAATGATTATCCATAATTTATTACAATAGGGGATTTTTTGTTAAAGGTATCAAATAAGTATCTTATACAAAAAGTATTAGAAACAAATTCTTTTAAATTACATATAAGTTGGTATTTGCCTTTTTTGTGTGAATTGCCCATCTAACCCAAAACATTTTTGATCCCAAATACTTAAAGTATACAGGTATGTGTTCATTTGGTTTGACACAGCACAATGTTCAATGGAAACAACACAAAATAATAAAGATAAAGACAAAACAATATTTTTGAAAGCTAACAACCATATCATTGGCTACGCTAGGAAATGCAGTATGTGCAGCTTGAATAACCTGCAATTTCAGCGTTTTCGAACATACACATAACTGACAATACTGAATACCGTAGTTTTACTGTGAATATTTTACAAAACATTTCACCAATATATGCAGTCAAAAACAATAGAAGTTTCAGTTAAAATTCTTTGGATGAGTAACAATAAAGCATTGTGAAATCAAGATCTGACATAAAGTACAATCTAACTGCTTAGTAGTGTCCTTGTATGTAACTCACAACGGGGATATTTCTTGATGGAATAAAATTAATGTTTGGCCAAAGCTATGGGATTTGGATTTCTTCTATTATAAAAGCGATGATCTAACCTTAAATAGCTATAGCTCTCTATTCTTTGAACAGGTGGGCAAAAAAATCAGTAAGGGATGGGGGTGGGGGGACAACTACAATATACTAGTACCCTGTAGTCCAGAGCAAAGTTGGGAGAGGGGGTAGGGTTACTATTTACAAACAAACTATGACATGGCTACGCTCTGTCACCGGAATTTGTGACATGTCATGCAAAATTGAAACCACTTGAGAAAATAAGCCCTTTTCTAATTCATAAACCCCAAATCTGGTTCTGAATGAATTATGTTGCAGACAACAAAATGATCGTTTTCAAAAGTAATTTGATCAAATGGGTGTTTAACAATACGTGTTGGTCAATTTTTCAATTATATTATGGAGAAAGCTAACAAGAGAGGATGTTGTCCATGCCAAATGGAATGTCTAAATAAGTAAATTTATATTAATCTAGCAGAAGAACCTTATAGTGCTTACATTTGGATCAAAGATAGCCCCTTTATGCATGACATGCCACAAACTCATTTTCTTAAATATTCATAAACAAAACATTTTTGTATTTCATACAATACTTAAACAACTAATCATATATATTATGGCAGTACTACATTTTGTTTACAACACACATTCATAACAATATTTTGCATTATGCAAATTTACAAGAAATGTACATTTCATTATCTGGGTTTAGCCCAAAACTACTGTAAATGCATGATATTCTATTATGTATCTACATTAGTGTTGTGCTACAACCTTGGCCAGATCTCTGTCCAAGACATCAAATTTATAAGACTGGTCCAAGTATTAGCCTTTGCATTAGATTGATCAAAGTTGAAAACTAGAAAAATGTGACCCGTCACACTAAAAGGGACCTTATCCGAACTCCAAAAATCAATTTTTTAACAAACTTGTCAGACTCAGCACAGGTCAACCAGATCCCGCATGCGAAAAATAAACATATAGTAAGACAGGGGAAACATTCCGGATGTAGAAAAGTACATAAAAGTGAAAAGTGTCGGCCCTAGTCTGGCTGTGCGGACTGACTAGGATCGATATTTTTCACACTTCCTATAAGGTCCCTTTTAGTGTGACAGGTCACAAATATGAATGAAATACATAGCATAGCAAAGAAATTATTGGAGGGAATTTTTCAATGTAAATTATAAACATTTTCTGTTTGTGACCATGTACCAACTGAACATGAAAGGCCCTTCATGCAGACAGAAGACTATTCTCGATGAGAAAATCAACAAATTACCACACAGTGACTCTTTTGACTCCCTATAAGATATTGACTTTTGAAAACATTGTGGGAAATGAAGAAATTGCTTGTGACAAGCAATTTCCTCATTTCCCACAATGTTTTCTACCCCAACAGACCAACAAATTTTGAATTTTATGCACTTGGTATTGTCATCTGCAACATCTTTGAATTTGGACAAGTTTGGAAGATTTTGCCGTTTGGGAATGGGTTAAAATGAGTACCCACAACTAAGGGCTTGATCAACATTAATCCATTACCACACACTGACTCCTTTTGACTCCCCACAATTTAATGGCTTTGGAAAACATTGTGGAAAATGAAGAAATTGCTTGTGACAAGCAATTTCCTCATTTTCCACAATGCTTTCTACCCAAAAAGCTATAAAATTTCGAAATTTCTCCACATTGAAATGTCGTGTGCAACTTCTTTCAAATTGGACTACCCCAAGATTTTGTCGTTTGGTAATGGGTTAAATCATATTTTGCCTTTAACCCATTACCAGATTGCAAGATTGTAGACTTGTCCAAATTCAAAGGTGTTGCAGACGACAAAATCAAATGCATGGAATTATTCCGTTTAGGTGTTTTTGTCTGGAAAACTCTGTTGGAAATGAAGAAATTTATTGTCAAAAGCAATTTCTTTATTATGCACATTGATTTCAAAAGCCATTATCTTGTGGGAAGACTCAAAAAGAGACACTGTGTGGTAATGGGTGTAAAAGCCTTTCCCCTCTTATTTGTACCTATCGTCGGTGTAAATGCAAAACCTCGCATGTCGATTCTCACGATTTTCAAAGTACAAACTTGTGTGTCCAGCTTAGACAATTCTCGTAGGTTTTGAGATATTTTTACCTATCAGTATCAATGATACATTATTTATGAACAATATGTCCAAATTTCAAGTAAAACATTTCAGTTTGGGAAAAGTTATTACACCCTTTTCCCTCCCCTTTAAAATTTTCCAAAAACGAGATACGAGGTTTTGCATTTACAACGACGCTATGTGGTTGACATTTCAATACTTTAGTGTCAAGTTTTGGCGACAACAACTGAGAAGAAAGCAGGCAATGTAGGATAAGATCAGACTGTGCAGGCTGATCTTAGACTATCCTGCCAGTCACAGCTATCAGTTCACAACGGGAATCTGATGGGATCAACAGCATGAGAGGGGTCATCCTCGGAAGCCCAGCAGTCATAGCTACCCTACATGTAGCGTAGCTATGACCGCTGGGTTTCCGAGGATGGAGAGGGGTTAACCCATTACAAAATGACAAAATTTAGACTGGTCCAAATTCAGAGATGATGTAGACGACAATTTCAAGTGAATGGAATTTCACATTCAGTAGTCTTTTTTTGGTAGAAAACATTGTGGAAAATGAAGAAATTGCTTGTCAATGTTTTCCACAGCCATAATATCTTGTAGGGAGTCAAAAAAGAGTAATTGCATGGTAATGACTGTGTGAACCCATTACCAAATGGCAAAAATATAGACTTGTCCAAATACAAAGATATTGCAGACGACAATTTCATTTGAATAAAATTTAAGTTTTTGTGGTCTTTTTGTGTAGAAAACATTGTGGGAAATGAAGAAATTGCTTGTCAAAAGCAATTTCTTTATTTTCCACAATGTTTTCCACAACCATTAATTCATCTTGTAGGGAGTCAAAAAAGAGTCATTGAATGGTAATGTTTTAACTCAGCATGGCAAGATTTAAAATTCTTAACTTCAAGACAATATTCTAACTGATTCCAAAATGAAGAACAATGTCAATGGGAGGCCAAAACCTTGTAACAACAGCTTGAAAAAGCTTGAGTTACAAGCTTTTGACCTCCAATTGATCATAAATTATATAATGTTTGTAAATTTTTTAACGATCAAAGCAGACCACAAGGCTATCACAATACATCAATGTTTTCTTCGAAAACACCAAAACAGCTTAAAATAATATCTTAAATTTTATATCCAACAGTTCATATCAATTTTCCGTCGTTTTTCAGCGCGTCTTTCAGCTCGGAGAAGAAGGCAGACATGGATGATGGGATAGCTTGATCGACGAGCGTCCGCGGCAACATTCCTCCGATATCGGGCTGTATAAGACTGACTAGCCTTGTCTTATTTGGCTCACTGAAATGAGAATTACAAGAAATGTTCACTTAACAAATTACCCCACAATGATGCCAAACAAAATAAAGATTTGGGAAGACATTGTGGAAAATGAAGAAATTGCTTGTTACAAGCAATTTCTTCATTTCCCACAATGTTTTCTGCCAAGAAAGGCCAAAAAAATGTAAAATTTCATTCACTTGAAATTGTCGTCTGCAATATCTTTGAATTTGGACCAGTCTGCCCATAGCAACTTGGATGATGGGATAGCTTGATCGACGAGTGTCCCTGGCAACATTCCTCCGATATCGGGCTGTATAAGACTGACTAGCCTCGTCTTATTTGGCTCACTGAAATGAGAATTACAAGAAATATAAACAAGAGATGTTTGTAAAACATATATGCCCCCTTCAAGTGCCTACATTTGATGTAGGTCAAAGTCCAAGGTCAAGTTAACAAGGTCCAAGGTCATGGTCAAATATGAAAGGTCTTGGTAGGAGGTGTCTATGTGTGAAATATCAAGGCTGTATATGTAAAAGTAAAATGAAATATAGGCCAGATTAAAGTTTTTAAAAGTAGGCCAAATGCCAAGGTCAAGGTCATGGTCAAATGTGAAAGGTTTTGGTTGGAGGTGTCCATGTGTGAACTATCAAGGCTATAGGTGTAAAAGGACATGATATATATATGCCTGATTTAAGTTTTTTAAAAGTAGGTCAAACTCCAAGGTCAAGGTGCAATATTCAAGGTCATGGTCAAATGTGAAAGGTTGGAAGTTACCATGTGTGAAATATCAAGGCTATATGTGTAAAATGACATGAAATATAGGCCAGGTTAATGTATTATAAAAGTAGGTCAAACACCAAGGTCAAGGTCACAAGGTCCAAGGTCATGGTCAAATGTGAAAGGTCTTGGTAGGAGGTGTCCATGTGTAAGATATCGAGACTGTATAGGTAACAGGACATGAGATATAGGCCTAGTTTAAGTTTTTTAAAAGTAGGTCAAACTTCAAGGTCAAGGTCCAAGGTCATGGTCAAATGTGAAATGTCTTGGTTGGAAGTGACCATGTGTGAAATATCAATGCTGTATGTGTAAAATGACATAAAATATAGGCCAGGTTAATGTATTATAAAAGTAGGTCAAACACTAAGGTCAAGGTCACAAGGTCCAAGGTCATGGTCAAATGTGAAAGGTCTCGGTCGTAGGTGTCCATGTGTCAAATATCAAGGCTGTATGTGTAAAAGGACATGATATATCAGCTAGGTTAAAATTTTATAAAAGTAGGTCAAAGTCCAAGGTGAAGGTCACAAGGTCTAGGGTCATTGTCAAATGTGAAAGGTCTTGGTAGGATGTGTCCATGTGTGAAATATCAAGGCTGTATGTGTAATAGCACATGAGATATAGGCCAAGTTTATTTTTTTTAAAAGTAGGTCAAACTCCAAGGTCAGGGTCACAAGGTCCAAGGTCATAGTCATATGTGATAGGTCTTAGTCGGAGGTTTCCATGTGTCAAATATCAAGGCTGTATGTGTAAAAGGACATGATATATCGGCCAGGTTAAAGTTTTTAAAATGTAGGTCAAACTCCAATGTCAAGGTCACAAGGTCCAAGGTCATGGTCAATTGTGAAAGGTCTTGGTAGGAGGTGTCCATGTGTGAAATATCAAGGCTGTATGTGTAATAGGTCATGAGATATATGCCCGGTTTAATTTTTTTAAAGTAGGTCAAACTCCAAGGTCAAGGTCACAAGGTCCAAGGTCATGGTCAAATGTGAATGATGTTGATAGGAGGTATCTATGTGTGAGATATCAAGTCTGTATGTGTAAAAATACATGAGATATAGGCAAGGTTAAGAATTAAGTGTAAAAATCAACAAAGGGCAATAACTTCAAGAAGTTGATCGACAAGGTTATGGTTCTTGTGCACTGCACCTCTCCATAATGAGATCTATCCACCTGTAAAGTTTCATGATTCTACCTTACATACTTTTTGAGCTGTGCTCTAGACAAGAATCAAGTTATAAAATCAACAAAGGGCAATAACTCAAAAATTTTGATCGGCAGAGTTACAGTTCTTGTGCACTGCACCTCTCCATAATGAGATCTATCCACCTGTAAAGTGGCATGATTCTACCTTATATACTTTTTGAGTTATGCTCCGGACAAGAATCAAGTTTGAAAATCAACAAAGGGCAATAACTCCAAAAATATGATCAGCAGAGTTACGGTTCTTGTGCACTGCACCTCTCCATAATGAGATCTATCCACCTGTAAAGTGTCATGATTCTACCTTACATACTTTTTGAGTTATGCTCCGGACAAGAATCAAGTTTGAAAATCAACAAAGGGCAACAACTCCAAAAATATGATCAGCAGAGTTACGGTTCTTGTGCACTGCACCTCTCCATAATGAGATCTATCCACCTGTAAAGTGTCATGATTCTACCTTACATACTTTTTGAGTTATGCTCCGGACAAGAATCAAGTTTGAAAATCAACATAGGGCAACAACTCCAAAAATATGATCAGCAGAGTTACGGTTCTTGTGCACTGCACCTCTCCATAATGAGATATATCCACCTGTAAAGTTTCATGATTCTACCTAACATACTTTTTGAGTTATGCTCCGGACAAGAATCAAGTTTGAAAATCAACAAAGGGCAATAACTCCAAAAATTTGATCGGCAGAGTTACGGTTCTTGTGCACTGCACCTCTCCATGATGAGATCTATCCACCTGTGAAGTTTCATGATTCTACCTTTAATACTTTTCGAGTTATGCTCCGGACAAGGTTTGGTCTACGGACAGACCGACCGACCTACGGACCGACCGACCGACCGACCGACCGACCGACACTTGCAAATCAATATACCCCCATTTTCTTCGAAAGGGGGCATAATTACTAAATACATTTAGGTTGTAATCAGGCCCACAGTTATAATGTCGGAATTAAATCTTCATGTGACGTAATAAACATTCGTAGCATATCAGATTTATAAAGACATATGTTACAAGTAAGAAAAAATCAGCACTTTCCATCGTCAAATGTTTACGATGTTCCTGGAGAAAATGTCAAATGTTTACATGTTGCTGGAAAAAATGTTTACGATGTTTCTGGAAAATCTACTAAGTCATGCCAATGGCTTCTTCCCTCTTAACCCTTTCCTAAACAAATTTCATATGTGCATTAAAAATTGGAAAAGGTTTCATGATTAACATTTGATTTTTTTTTGTCAAAATGTTATCTTCAATCCATCTCAATAATGAATTTACTTGCAAGTGAAGGGACCTTTTAATTTAAATGTTTCCAAAACGACAAAATTTTAGGGTGATCAGATTTAAAAACTGCCACAAAAGACAAAATGGATGTTATCATAGATAGAATTTGTCTTAAATATGCCACAGAGAATATTGAGACAAAAGGAGAAACTGCTGGTTATCAGCAGTTTCTTCTTTTGTTTTAATGTTTTCCCAAGCCTTTTCCATTTGAGATGTCAAAACCAGGTCTTGTTTGGGAAAGGGTTAAATGTCTGCATGACTTAATTTTATTGAAATCAAGTATCAAAACCTTCATAACTTAACCCTTTCCCAAACAAGAACTGGTTTTGAGATGTCTATATGCAAGACAACCTTTGTGAAAACATTGAGGCAAAAGAAGAAAATGCTTCTTTTGATTCAATATTTCCCATGCTGTATTGTACACAAATTTCAACTAGATTAACATCTGTTAAATTATTATCCACAGCAGCTTTCAAATTGGCTTACCCTAAAATGATGCTGTTTGGGAAAGGATTAACTTCCATCGTATTGACATTGATGAGTAATTAAAATTTTCCCAAACAAGAACTGGTTTTGACATCCCAAAGACAATAAACTTGGAAAATATTGAGGTAAAAGGAGAAATTGCTGCTAATCAGCAATTTCTCCATTTGCCTCAATATTTTCTGGGGCTTCATTTTACACAAAGCTTACCTTTTTCAACACCAATCTTATCGTCAGCAACACATTTCAAATTGGACAACCCTAAATTTGTGTTGTTTGGGAAAGGGTTAATGTCTTTAATGTCATAGCTTGAAATCTTCATCAACAGATGTTTTGAAATATCATGGGTGGGAACCAAAACCTCGTAATTCCAGATTTTTCAAGCTATGTAGTTAGCAGGTTTTGATTTGATCCCTCACTGACAATATATCTGACAAAAATTTATCTGGTCCTTTCAATTTCATGTGCTGCATCATTGTTTAAATGTTATTCATCCTGATCTGTCTCAAATTAGCTTTTTTTTCATTTCATACAAAATTTTACAAAAAAATATTACTCTGTCATCAAAACCTTTCCCTTTTCAACAAAATTTCAATAAATCTCAACAGCTGTGGCGGAACCAGGATTTTTGTGGAGGGGGTTTGAACATCCAAGAAGATGTGTTTGTGAAACACAAATGCTCCCGAAAATGGTTATTTGTCTAAAATGTTAAGTTTTCGTGGAGTAAAGGGTTGATAAGGGTTAACAGATGACCTTAAGGAAGGTCAAATTGCATGGAACAGATAGATATCATTGAAAGGAAGTTGCATACCAAATTTCGTCCCTTGACAGCCAGAAGTGGCTATCAGCAGCAACTGCTGATAGCCACTTCTGGCTGTCAAGGGACGATTTGAGCTTTGTATGTCAAATACTTTTGGAGAAAAAGGCAAAGGTTAAGTTTTCGGACAGACAGACGGACAGACAGACAGATGGACAGACAGACAGACGGACACGAGTAAAACAATATGCCCCCGATCTCTCGATACGGGGGCATAAAAAGGGGGATCTGTTTTCCTAGAATTCACAATTTTGGCTGAAATTGTGCATGAACATGAAATAATCAGGCTGTAGAGGAGGGGTCGTTTGAAAAGAGGATCGGAGTTCAACCCTCAGTTGAAGGACAAATGACTGGTCTTTTCATACATTTCAACATTGTGGTAATACCAGTTTGACTGTATTCTGACAGCATCGGTCACATTCGAAAATGTCGTAACTACAGATTGAATAAGCTGTAGTTACAACATTTTTGAACGTGGCCGACGATACATAATTCTACCTGTTGGCAGGAGCGTCTAATTAGTAGCATTTTGTGGTTAATGAATTTTAAATGCATTCCTGATTTTGTAATAATCAAGCAATTAGGTCAGATCCATGGTAAATTTCACTTGATCAAAATGCCCCCAGTACATTAATTAGCCAATTAACCCTTTCCCAAACAAGATCTAGTCCACCTTTTACTAAATAACCTTACAAACATTTTTTTGCGACAATATGAACATAAGCAATCTGATTGGCCAACAGCATATTTCTCATTCAACCGAATGTCTCGTTACATACTGTCACTTTTCAAGGAAAACCTCGTAACTGCAGCGTTGAAAAGTAGCGATATAATTTACTTAGAAAATGTTTGTAAGTTTGTCAGTACGAATGGAAAACAGGGCTCTTGTATTGATGTCACTTTAAATAGACAAAGCTTGGGGAAACATGAGGAGAAAATGCTGAAAATTCAATATTTTAACTATACTTTCGACTCTACAAAAGATAAGACAATATCTATCTATATCCAGGCCCGTAGGAAGCAATTTCATATTGGGGGGGGGGGGGCGGGGCTAAAGCCCTTGTCCTGAATATTGGGGGCGGGGGGGGGGGGGGCCTAATTTTGATTTTCCCAAAATTTTCAGTGTGAAATTAAGAAAATTCAGCATTTTTGGCCAACATGGGGGGGGGGCTTAGCCCCCCTTTCCCCCCTGTTCCTACGGGCCTGATATCAATGCTCATTTTGCAGTCTAGTATGCATCAGCTTTTCTATCATTTAGGAATGCTTAACCCTAGGTTACGAGTCTGAAACAGACCATAGTTACATCGTTTTTGAAAACAATGATGCAACAAGGAGAAAATGCTGATTTTGAAAAACATTGTGGTAAATGAAGAAATTGCTTGTGAAAAAATAGTGACAATTTCCCAAAATTTCAATTACTTGAAATTGTCGTCTGCAACATCTTTGAATATGGACCAGTTTAAGATTTTGTCGTCTGGTAATGGGTGAAATCATACTGGTCTACAATTTGAATACAACCCGGGAAAGGGAAGCAAAAGGTTTGGAATCTTAATTTGATTAATAGCAACTGTTCAAAAAGTTCATGTGCTTATATAACACCTGTGATTTAGTGCAAAATCTATGGGGTGCAATACTCTAAATGAAAGCTCATTTTGTGGAAAGTTCTTTTATTCATTGACCAAACAAGCCCTTGTTAACCCTATCCCAAACAAGACCTGATTTGACGTCCTTAATAGATGAGGCTTAGGAAAACATTGAGGCAGAAGAAGAAAGTGGTGATGATCACCACTTTCTCCTTTTGGCTCAATATTTTCTGAGCTATTGTACACAAATTCAATCTAAACTAACATCCATTTTGTCGTCTTCAACAGCTTTAGAATTGGTCTACTCAAAAATTCTGTTGTTTGGGAAAGAGATAAGACATTCATAGTACATCAATTTTGTCATCTGCAGTAGCTTTAGAGTTGGGATAATTTTTATGTTATTTGGGAAAGGTTTAAAAGCGGCCACTCCCACACAATAACTTCTATGAGCCTCAACAAGATAATGTCTTTGGAAAACATAGTGGAAAATGAAGAAGTTGCTTGTGACAAGCCATTTCTTCATTTCTTATGATGTTTTCCATTAAAAGGCAAAAACATGTAAAATTTGGTTTATTTAAAATTCCACTGCAAAATCTTTGAATTTGGACATGTCTATTATTTTGCAGTTTGTGAAAGGATTTTAACCTTTTCCCAAACAAGACCTAGCTGGTTTTGACGTCCCTAATAGAAAAGGCTTGGGAAAACATTGAAACAAAAGAAGAAACTGCTGATAACCAGCAGTTTCTCCTTTTGTCTCAATATTTTCTATGCCATATTTTACACAAATTCTATCTTTAACCCTTTCCCAAACAGCAAATTCATTGGGTGGTCTAATTTGAAATCTGCTACAAACGACTAAATATATGTTGATAAAGATGAGATTCCTGTAAAATTTTGAAGAGAAAACATTGATACCAAAGGAGAAACTGCTGGTTATCAGCAGTTTCTTCTTTAGTGTCAATGTTTTCTCAAGTTGTTTTTATAGGGACGTCAAAACAAGGTCTTGTTTGGGAAAGGGTTAATAACATCCATTTCATCATTTGTGGCACTTTTTGAAGTGGCGCCACAAAAGAAGCAGAGACTTCAGATAAGTCTCTGTACTTCAAATGTACCTCTGATGTACTTATAAAGTACTTCAAGTCATGAAGGTCTGCTTCACCTGAAGTCCCAGAGGCTTCAATTAGGCTTCCGAAATATACTTCTGTTTAAACTCGGGGACTTCAAGTGAGCTGCTCTATCACAATGGGAACTTCTTCAGAAGTACCAAGTACTTTAAATGTACTTCAGAAACTTAAATTATTGTATATGTGACTTCTTAAGAAGTACCAAGTACATTAAATGTACTTCATAAACTTAAATTATTATATATGGGACTTCTTAAGAAGTACCAAGTACTTTAAATGTACTTCAGAAACTTAAATTATTATATATGGGACTTCTTAAGAAGTACAAAGTACTTTAAATGTACTTCCGAAACTTAACTTACTGTAGGTGGGACTTCTTTAGAAGTACCAAGTACTTTAACTGTACCTAAGAATACTCCCAGTCTAATTTCAGTCCAGTTCCAGTCTATATATGAGGTCACTTCCTCTTTAGAAAATTGGAAGGAATTTTACTTGTCTGACATTTTTTGAAAGAAAATGTTTATAAGCAGAATTTCCAACTTCACACAGATGGATTATCATGTTATTAAGGGACTCACCTAATGGAAAGACCAAGTAGAGATCTAAGGCAACATTGGTGAGTGTTCTTCTGACTAAATTTAACAAATTTAAAAGTTATATTTTTTACCATTCCCCACCCACATATTGCAATCATTTGTTGTACATCATATGGTAAAGCATCTTTGAAGCACCACCTTGAGCACTGATGAAAAATATGCTTTGAATGTACTTCAGTAGTACTTCCTGTGAAGCTTTTATGATATGCTTCAAATGTACTTCAGGGTGTGTACTTAAGTTGTACTTCTGCCTAATTAGCATATTTCAGACGCGCTTCAACAGAACTTTAGCTGTATATTTAAATATGTACATTTCTGATAAAAAGCTAAAGTACAGAAGAAGTATGTGCTTCTATTGTACCTCACTTATACTCCAACAGGGGACTTCATTTGTACTTTTAATATACTTTAAAGATACTGAATTTGTGGCTGGGGGATCACCCTAAAATTTTGCCGCTTGGGAAAGGTTTAAAACCCACTCCCACACAATAACTTCTTTGAGCCTCTACAAGATAATGTCTTTGGAAAACATAGTGGAAAATGAAGAAGTTGCTTGTGACGAGTCATTTCTTCATTTCTTATGATGTTTTCCATTACAGGAAAAAAACATGTAAAATTTGATTTATTAACAATTTCACAGCAAAATCTTTGAATTTGGAAAAGCCTATAATTTTGCAGTTTGTGAAAGGATTTTAAAAGGTATGTTATCTCTGTGGCTTTCACTTCCCTTTGAAACCTGGTAACCTGTAATCATGCACATTGATGGGGTATAATTGAAACACCAGTCAAAACTTTCATAACATACATTCATGCGGTTTGGTTTACTCATTAAATAGAACCTTTCACATCTGGAGAAAGTTTGCCTTTTTCCTTCTATAGATTTATTTTATTCACATAATTTGCATAGGCTTAGACATGGGTGCGCAGGTGCGGTAATCGACATACCAAAAATTACTGTAGATGAGACATACTGCTTCATTAAAACTAAAATAACTCAAAAACTTGTGCACCATTTTTTTTAAAAAAACAATCTGTGGTATCCTAGAGGACCCTTGAGCCTCAGTAAAGATGAGCCCACCTACAATCTTTCGCAGCTCATTTTTGCCGCACCAATACAAATTACATGGCATTGCGGTTGATTTGGTGTAACACTTCACATAATTTCTATTTTTCTTTTGTTATTGCAGGGTTGTCACTTATCAGACATTGCTAAAATTTTTGGACAAACAGGTAGAAAAATTTGTTACAGACAGGCTATCAGAAAGACATGGCAAAAACAACATCGTCAGTGGGGAGTCAAAACCTCGTAACTCCAGCTTATTCAAGCTGTAGTTACGAGGTTTTGACTCCCCACCAGCGACATGGCAAAAACAACATGTCACAATCAATAGGGAACGATTTTCTGCGCTTAACAGTGACGTAATTTCGGACTTCGTAGGTGTTGTTACAGAATCTTGTAACTACGGCTTGATTCAAGCCGTAGTTACGAGATTTTGTAACAACACTGACGGTTTATCTAATTATAACGGTAAACCCAATCTAATTTTAGCACAAAATTTATTGCAATTGATGAAAAAGCATAAATGGGGACATAATTCCGCTTCAATCTATTACTACCAGACAGCAAAATTGTGGATTGTTCCAGTTTGAAAGATGATGCAGATGACAATTTCAAGTGGGTGAAATTTTAAAAAAAATTCTATTTCGAATTAGAAAACAATATGGATATATATAATCAAGAAATTGTTTGACACAAGCAATTTCTTCATTTTTCACACTTTTTTCCCATGAATTTTCCTTGAAAGGTGTCAAAAACTTACGAGTCTGAGTCTGGGTTTGCAAAACGGAGTTGCTTTAAATAAAAATACTTCTAATATCTGCAATTTCTTAACATCTGATTTGGACCTGTGTACAATGTTATTGTTTATGAAAAGGACATTTGAAGCTGTAACTGAGATTTTTCCTGAATGACCCAATTTATGATTTATCAAAAAATAATTTTATCATTTATCATAGTTGCCCTAAAAAACTACTCAATATCAAAATATTTGCACTAATAAAAATATTTGCACCAATCTCTACAATCGTTTGTCATTATAATAAAGATCATCTCTTCATTAGTACTTTATCCCTTTCCAAAACAAGATCTGGATTTGATATCTCTATTGAATAAAGCTTGGGAAAACATTGAGGCAAAATGAGAAAATGCTGATAATCAGCATTTTATTCTTTTGCCTCAATGTTTTCAGAGCTATATTATCGATAGAATTTACCTTTAGGGACATCCATTTTGTCATTTGCAGTAACATTACCAATATTTTTATGTTCAGGACAGGGTTAAATGACTTATTTCCGATTTTTGAATGTATTATAATACATCTAACCACAATAGTAGAATGTATAAATTAGTTTTTTAACCCTTTTCTAAACAATTAGGTGAAGATGCAGGGGTGGGCCCCACCCTGAATTTGATCAAAGGTTTATCAAAGTGATATTGCATGGAATTTTTCATGCACAAATGCACAAGCAATTTCTTCATTTTCCATGTTTTTCCAAAACTTTTAAATTGTGGGGCATCAAAAGGCGTCATCATGTGGTAATGGGTTAACGGAACGAATGACTGAATTTGCACTTTGCTATAAGTACATATACCCACACAAAAATATGTTTATCATTACTCATATAAAGGGATGCATGCACAAAAATAACAGCAGCATATTTTAGTAACCATATTTTGGTTTCGAGTTGCTTCTATCGCATTTTATGTGGGATTTGGTTCATTGCATAACATCATAATTGCAGTGTATCATGTTATACATATACTTTTCCCAAACAAGACCTGGCTTTGATGTCTCTTAAATAAACAAGAGGGCCATTGGCCCTGAAGCGCTCACCTGAGACTAGAGTGCACACAAGGTTTTCCTAAGATTTGACCCTGTGACCTAGTTTTTGACCCCAAATGACCCAATTTTAATCTTGTCAGAGAAATCATAAAAACCAGTGTTTCCATTTACATAAAAAAATATTGAGTCCCTGGGACCCAGTGCAGTAGAAAAAGTTGAGTCCCAACCACTTTCAGTTGAGTCCAATTTTGACATCCGCAAATCATCTTCAAATTAACTGTTGTACTTGAACGGGATTAATAACTCTTTCCCAAACAAGACCTAGTTTTGATATTCCCAGTTAAAGTGGCTTGGGGAAACATTGAAGCAAAAGAAGAAACTGCTAATAATAAGCATTTTTTCAATTTGCCTCAATGTTTTCTGAGATATTTTCAAGTTTTATACCTAAGGTATCACAAATTTTGTGATCTGCAGCAGCTTTTATCAGCCAGTCTTTGAACGCCGGATCAGCAAGCCACTGGTCTTGAAAAGACCGCGAGAGTTTCTTTTTCTTGTCTGGAGAAGCCATTATTATTTACAAAATGAGAGAGTAACAGTTGATTTCCGGCTATCAAATTGCCCACAAAACAATATTTTAGACAGTTCGGGTACCAGACGAAAAAGCGGGAATCCCAACAATCACAACTCGGTTAGACGTTGGCAAAGTCTATTTATAGTAACTTTGTAAAACCGGTGACTTTGCTTCAAATCTGTCGTACTTTGAAACATTTTGGATTGTTTTCGCTAGTTATCTGACGTTTCTGCATAAGATTTATGAAAATACATTGTTTTTGCCTCTCATTCTATTTTGCGTCCTATGGACGCGACAAGTATAAACATTTTGCGTCCGAGCTGATTTTCATGCGTATACAGATACTTTTACGTCGTAAATGGTAACTCTGAAAACACACTTCCTGAGCAAAAATGATTACATTTGGACAAAAAATATGGCCTCTAGAGTGCACACAAGGTTTTTCTAAGATTTGACCCCGTGACCTAGTTTTTGACCCCAGATGACCCAATTTCAAACTTGTCCGAGAAATCATCAAAACACACTTCCTGAGCAAAAATGAGTACATTTGGACAAACAAGAGGACCATGATGGTCCTTAATCGCTCACCTGAACCTAGATAGAAAGAAAGATACAATGTTGTCAAGTTCAAAGAACATGATTTAAGATGTGAAATTATGATCCAGCTGAAAACTGCTTTCATAATCTTGAATGATCAATATTTGTGGCTGTTAAAGTACAAACAAAATGGAAGAAAACAACAATTTTGTCATAGTCAAGGGCACATAACTCTGTCCCCCAAAAAAATATTCTCATCAACATTATGTCCAATTTTATTTGATTGGTCAATATATTGTTAGAGTAAAAATAAAGTCGAAAACTGTAATTTAGTGAAATTCAAGGGCCAATAACTATGTTTTTTCTATTCAAATCAAGCTGAAAGTTTCACTCATCAAGAATCTTATGGCCACCAACCTTGTGGCCAAGTTTTGTCTTGATTAGTCAATAAATGTAGATGCTACAGTGTAAACAAAGTCGAAAACAGCAATTTTGTCAAATTCAAGGGCATATAACTCCAGACTTCCTACTTCAAACACACTGAAAATCGAAGTCATCCAAGATCTTATGGTTACCAACATTGTGGCAAAGTATTTGTCTTGATCGGTCAATATTTGTAGATGCTAGAGTGGTAACAAAGTCAAAACTATCCATTTTTGACGTTCAAGGGCACATAACTCCAGACTTTCATGTCCGATCTGACAAAAAATCGAATTCATCCAAGATCTTATAGTTACCAACAATGTTGCAAAGTTTTGTTTTGATCTGTCAATATTTGTAGATGCTAGAGTGGTAACAAAGTCAAAACTATCCATTTTTGACATTCAAGGGCACATAACTCCAGACTTCCTAGTCCAATCGGACTCAAAATCAAAGTTATTTGAGAACTTTTAGTAACCAACATTGTTGCAAAGTTTTGTTTTGATCCGTCAATATTTGTAGATGCTGGAGTGGTAACAAAGTCAAAACTAGCCATTTTTGACGTTCAAGGGCACATAACTCCAGACTTCCAAGTCCGATCTGACTCAAAATATAACTCATCCGAGAACTTATGGTCATACATATTTTGACAAAGTTTGATTAAGATTGGTCAATATTTGTAAATGCTAGAGTGGTAACAAAGTCAAAACTAGCCATTTTTGACGTTCAAGGGCACATAACTCCAGACTTCCTGGTCCGATCTGACTCAAAATCAAACTCATCTGAGAACTTATGGTCATACATATTTCGACCAAATTTGTTTAAGATTGGTCGATATTTGTAGATACTAGAGTGGTAACAAAGTCAATACTAGCCATTTTTGACATTCAAGGGCAGATAACTCTAGACTTTCTAGTCCGATCTGGCCCAAAATCGAACTCATCCGAGAACTTATGGTCATACATGTTTTGACAAAGTTTGGTTAAGATTGGTCAATATTTGTGGGTGCTAGAGTGGTAACACCAAAATGTGGACAGACGGACGGACAGACGGACGGACGGACGGACAGACGGACTCCGACGGACGAAAAGCGACCACAATAGCTCACCTTGAGCACTTCGTGCTCAGGTGAGCTAAAAATGTGGCCTCTAGAGTTCACACAAGGTTTTTCTAAAATTTGACCCCGTGACCTAGTTTTTGACCCCAGATGACCCAATTTCACACTTGTCCGAGATTTCATCAAGTCACCATTTAAGACCAATTTTCAGGTTGATTGGGCAAAAAATGTGGCCTCTAGAGTGCACACATGGTTTTTCTAAAATTTCACCCCGTGACCTAGTTTTTGACCCTAGATGACCCAATTTCGAACTTATCGTAGATTTTATCAAGACAATCATTCTGACAAATTTTCAGGTTGATTGGGCAAAAAATGTGGCCTCTAGAGTGCACATAAGGTTTTTCTAAGATTTGACCCCGTGACCTAGTTTTTGACCCCAGATGACCCAATTTCAAACTTGTTTGAGATTTCATCAAACCAATCATTCTGAGCAAATTTCAGGTTGATTGGGCACAAAATGTGGCCTCTAGAGTGCACACAAGGTTTTTCTAAGATTTGACCCTGTGACCTAGTTTTTGACCCCAGATGACCCAATTTCAACCTTGTCCAAGATTTCATCAAGACAATCATTCTGACAAATTTTCAGGTTGATTGGGCAAAAAATGTGGCCTCTAGAGTGCACATAAGGTTTTTCTAAGATTTGACCCCGTGACCTAGTTTTTGACCCCAGATGACCCAATTTCAAACTTGTTTGAGATTTCATCAAACCAATCATTCTGAGCAAATTTCAGGTTGATTGGGCACAAAATGTGGCCTCTAGAGTGCACACAAGGTTTTTCTAAGATTTGACCCCGTGACCTAGTTTTTGACCCCAGATGACCCAATTTCAACCTTGTCCGAGATTTCATCAAGACAATCATTCTGAGCAAATTTCAGGTTGATTGGGCAAAAAATGTGGCCTCTAGAGTGCACACAAAGTTTTTCTAAGATTTGACCCCGTGACCTAGTTTTTGACCCCAGATGACCCAATTTCAAACTTGTCCGAGATTTTATCAAGACAATCATTCTGAGCAAATTTCAGGTTGATATGGCAAAAAATGTGGCCTCTAGAGTGCACACAAGCCAAAGGTTCACGCACGACGGACGACGGACGACTGACGACGGACGACGGACACAGCGGTATCACAATACCTCACCATCATGCTCAGGTGAGCTAAAAAGCTTGGGAAAACATTGAGGCAAAAGAAGAAAATGCTGATCATCAGCATTTTCTCCTTTTGTCTCAATTTTTTTTTGTGCTATATTATACACTATTTCTATCTGAATAACATGTATTTTGTCATCTGCAGGAGCTTACGAATTGGACCACCCTAAAATTTTGTTGTTTGGGAAAGGGTTAACCTTTTCCTCAAAATTCCTGATTTTGACATTGATTCTAGAAAAGTTTGGGAAGACCTTCAAGGAAATGCTGATGACCAGTTTTGGTCCTTTCTCTTTAACACATACACATGTTCCATTTCAATCAAATAACATACCTAAAATGTGTTGTCTGAATCATGCAAAGTATTCAATGTGGATC
The DNA here is from genome assembly GCA_963680895.1 of Fragum sueziense. Lineage (NCBI taxonomy): Eukaryota > Metazoa > Mollusca > Bivalvia > Cardiida > Cardiidae > Fragum > Fragum sueziense. The sequence goes on along the minus strand of OY804598.1, from coordinate 48,400,102 downwards.
AGTCCTAAAAATTGCGATGTTTATAAAAAGACAAGAGCCGTCATAGACTGATTATGCTCCCCCAATAAGTGTTTGTCACAAAATAAAAACTATCATACATTAAGCTCTCTTTTCCCGTGACAGATTTTTTGTACACACATCATTCATAGAATATGGTCTAGAACATCTCATTTATCACATAAGCACAAAATTTCAATAAATTCTGCCCATTGGGTGAAGAGAAATTAGAGAAAATCTAATTTTTACATTAAGGCCCCTTATTCCATGACACAGCCTCATATTGAGAAACGGAGAAAATGGTCCCTAGGGATTATCCCAGGGAGTTCACATGTGAAGTTTCATTGAATTTGGTCCAAGGGTTGATGAGATCTGGCTGTAGACGGACGGACGGACACATGGCCAGACGGACGGACAGCATGGCGACTATAAGCTCCCCCGAAATTTTTCGGGGAGCATAAAAATTGCGATGTTTATAAAAAGATAAGAAAGAAGGATGCAGGAAATACTGTGGTGATGAAAGCAGTTATCTCAGTAACCATATTTTGGTTTTGGTTGCTTTAATGTGGGTTTTGGTCTATTGAAGAATATGTCTACTGTTTGGGGTTTCCCTTTTGTTTAACCACAAAATCATTTGTACAAGAAATGGTAATTATAAAGTGCATTCTCACCACTTTAATCTTGCAAAATACAATTTCAAGTTTTGTGGATGCTAGAGTGCAAATACCAAACTGTGGATGGAAGGACAGACAGTAGGACATCGGACAGAAAGTGACCACAACAACTCTTTGATAGCTTTTTGTGCTCAGGTGAGCTGATAAAGACGGTAACATTTTGCACTTGAATTCAAAATGATATATTCAAATGCATGAAAAGATTCAAAAGTAATTTTGCCAGCCATCTTGGCTTCTATCTGTGTTGGTTATCTTCATAAAACATGCTTCTCATTACCTTTCACCTAACAAGACACTGAAGGCTTGGGAATTTTTTTTAGGCGAAACAAGAAAATGCTGATATTAATCAGCATTTTCTCCTTTAGACTAAATATTTTCTGTGTTACATGGCACAGAAATTCTACCTGTCTAAAAATTCATTTAGTCATCAGTAGCAGCTAGCTTTCAAATTCACCTCTTTATTTATGGTGCGGTTTTGGAAAGGGTAAAAAATCTGATAAGCCCTATCTGGCTGCAAAGGGACAAGAGATGATATCTTGGGTGATAAATATTTTCTTGTAACAAAATATTCCTCTAAAAATATTAGATCTTTTTTAATACTTTATCTCTAACTGCAGACCCCTGGTCGCCGCAAATATCCTTTCAGACAAAATTGTCTCCCATCAATGGTTTGTTTGATAATTGTTAACCTATGTGGGCAAGTAGCTGGAGGCTCGATAAAGATGTTTTGGTAGTACTGGTATGAGAAATGACAAAATCAAGTGCGTCCGCAGCCACGATATAACTATAGCAATTGAAAGAGGCATTAGCTGATTCCTAAATATCCCAAAACTTTGCTTACAGGAGTATAATTATGAATGCATACTTACTTTGGTACTTTTAAACATATCAATCCACATGGATAATTCCATCCTCGAACAAACTTTTTGTCTTCTGGACAGTCGCAGTGGGATACGCTGACCGCTGAAAATACATACAGGACATCAGGGGCCGTATTCACCAACAATCCTAAATTGATTTTTAAAATCCAAATTACATAACAAGCCATCTTATTGGACAAGATGTATGTCCCTGCCAATCGGATGTAGAGTGTAATTTAAAGGCATACAGTCATGGAATTAGACTGATTGGTGAATCATAGCATCCCAGAGCTACAGTTGAGAACATCATGAAATTGACATTTATACCATTCCATTCCGATCAAAATCATTCCACTCAAGCGTTCATTCATTCCGATCACAAAAACACTCAAAACGCTCATTAAACATTCACACCGCTCAATAAACGTTCACTGGTTTAATTGGTTGTTATAAAAAGAAGGCATTTCATTGGCCGAAATATTATCGTGGGCGTTTTATCGATAAATCTTCATACCTATAATATTGGTAAATTTCCAATATCAGGCTGTTACTATTTAAAGACCACGTTTGATTGGTTGAACTGTTATCATGGGTGTGTTATCGATTTTTTAGATACACACAATCATTCCAAACGCTCATTCCATTCATCCATTCATTCGCTCATAAAACATTCCAATTCCACTCGAAATGTCAATTTCATGATGTTCTCAACTGTACATATATAAAAGGCGAAAAGGTACAACAATTCTTTTGTTAGATCTACTGCAACAAAAATAGTATATGATCTTTATTCAAAATTCTCCTAAATCAATAGCCCTTCCAATTAAAACAATTAATGACACACACAGAAATGATCTATGATGTCATTAAACACCCATCTCTATCTTTATAGGGAAACATTTATTGTCAGTTTTTGTCATGGATCTAATTTATGGCATGAAAAACATCATAAGTTTTCTTGATTAAATGGTGGATCTAATGAATGTTTGTTGATTTCTTTTTCAAGAAAGCCTTATCCTTTTCCAAGATAATCCTTTGTTTTGATGTATCAGAATTAAAGTAAGTTTTGGAAAATATGCAAGCAAAAGGATAAAACTTTACTATCCTGCATCTTCTCCTTTTAATTGCCTTTGCGTTATTGTACCCAAATCTTGTCTTAATGTCAACATTTATTTGTTCTGTTTCTTTTTGCCAAATGAAAGATTAAATTTTGATGTTTAGAAAATGATTTAACCCTTTCACTGCCAAATATTGACCTTTTACATGTAGTTCACCGTTGAATTAATTCGAAGAAATTTCCAAGAATCGATACCCTGCTCACAAAATCATGCATAACTTTTGACTCATTTGATGGATTCCTTTCAAATTTTCAGGACATACAGACAAATGGAGCATCTGCATGTTACTAAAATTTCAAAGTTATTCATGAAATGACAATATTTTTTTCTTTTTTATCTAACTCACAAATTGTTTCAATCTAAAAGAACAATGGAAAAAATCGGGTGAGCAAACCTTGACTAAATGTTTTCGTTGAAAGTATAATAATTTGACAGAACAGATTGTTGAATTGTCAACTAAACATAACTTCAAACTATCCCGAAGCCTTTTCCAGCATTTTTGGTGTCATTCATAGAGATATGTACAGCTTGTAGGCATAAATAGCAAGTGTATGATCTAATGGCAGTCATATTGCTGTCTTTGTCTTGGAAAATTCCCCATAAAAATACCAAAAGCTTACCGATTGTAACACAAATTCTACTGTTTTACCTGTCAAACGCTAGTAATTTGATTACTAAAACGGTGCTATAAGAAAAAGAATGTGTGAGAACCACTAAGCTGTAAAAAATATTCACATATTTCGCCCCCATAAATTTGTCGACTAAAGTCGCCTTTGGCAGGGAACGGTAAAGCGACAAAAGTCGCCTATGGCAGTGATAGAGTTAATTAGGACCATATTTGTCATCTGGGAAAAAATGAGAGAACAGGAATGATCTAGGTGTCATTAAATCCTCTCCTTTTTTTCTTTATTAGGAAACATACATAATTTAGTTTTGTTATGGATCTTACATAATATGACACATGATTTCCCATTAAATATCATATTCAAATTTCCTCTGAAAATAGGTACGCCTTTAATACATCCTTATCTAATTCCAAAACCATCCCTATTTCTGATGTCTTCAATACATGAAAAGTTGGCGAAAAGTTTCTCAGATTTTTATAACTGTGGTATCAGGTGCATTATTAGAAGAAATTCTATTTTTGTTCATAAACTTTTTTTTTTCATTTAAAAGAATTCTTAATGTGAAAGTTTTTTCGAAGACTAAAGGCCTGAGGCAAGTTCTTTAGAGCAAGATTTTTCAAGATTTCTTAAGGTGTTTTGGAAAGAGTGTTTTCAAGACCGAGACTTTGACCGCGGTGTTCCGAATGCTCCATATTTATACAAATGTATAAAGTATGGAGCATTCGGAACACCGCGGTTTATAAATTATGGAGTGTTCGGATCAACTCGGTCAAATCTCTTTTATATTGTTTGTACAGAGTTGACCGAGGGGTTCAGCACCAAGTATAGGGTAATGGCGCCTCCCATTGAGCGTCTTAAAAATCTTGCTCTAAAGAACGCTTAATCCTAAAATATCTTAAGAAATCTCAAGAAAACTCTCCTTTAAAGAACGCGGCTCACATACAATTCCGTGTCCACATCACGCCAATATCACATTCAAAATTAAGCTGAAAAATTGACCACTTTTGGACTCGGAATAGTGAATGTGACCAGGCAGTCCTTAATAACAAGAGGACCATGATGGTCCTATATCGCTCACCTGAACCAAAATGATATAAGCAACACTTTTCTTCAATTCAAAAAATATTTATGACTTTTAGACTGAAAACGAACTTATGGTCAATAACATTGTGAAAATCGAACTCATGGACCAAGATTTCATCTTGCCCAACATCGATTGTGCCCAAGATTTGTCTTGTTTGATAAATAATTGTAGGTTCTGGAGTATAAACAAGGACGAAAACAGCCGAAAACAGCAATTTTGTCAAATTCAAGGGCACATTACTCTTGACTTCCTAGTCAGATCAGGCTGAAAATCAAACTCAACCGAGATCTTATGATATCCAACGTTGTGTCCAAGATTTGTCTTGATTGGTCAATGATTGTAGATTCTAGAGTGTAAACAAGGTCTACAGCAGCCGAAAACGGCAATTTGATCAAATTCAAGGGCACATAACTCTCCACTTTTTGTCAGATTGGACTGAAAATCAAACTTATCCAAGATCTTATGGTCTCAAACATTGTGTTCAAGTTTTGTCTTAATTGATAAATAATAGTAGATTATAGAGTGTAAACAATGTCAAAAACAGCCGAAATCGGCAATTTTATCAAATTCAAGGGCACAAAACTCTCATCTTTCTGGTCAGATCAGACTGAAAATCAAACTCATCTGAGATCTTATGGTCTCCAACCTTGTGTCCAAGATTTGTCTTGATTGGTCATAAATTGTAGATTCTAGAGTGTAAATAAGGTCGAAAACAGTCAAAAACAGCAATTTTGTCAAATTCAAGGGCTCATAACTCTCAACTTTCTGGTGATCAGATAAGACTGAAAATCAAACTCATTTCAGATCTTATGATCTCCAATATTGTGTCCAAGTTTTGGATTGATTGATCAATAATTGTAGATTCTAGAGTGTAAACATCGTCGAAAACAGCCAAAAATGACAATTTTGTCAAATTCAAGGGCAAGTAACTCTCAACTTTCTGATCAGATCAGACTGAAAATTACACTCATCCGAGATCTCATAGTCCCAAACATTGTGTCAAAGTTTTGTCTTGATTGATGAATAAAAATTATTGTAGATTCTAGAGTGTAAACAAGGTAAAAAACAGCCGAAAATGGCAATTTTGTCAAATTCAAGGGCACATAACTCTCATCTTTCCAGTCAGATCAGACTGAAAATTGAACTCATCCGAGATCTTATGGTCTGCAATGTTATGTCCAAGATTTGTCTTGATTGATCAATAATTGTAGATGCTAGAGTGTAAACAATGTCAAAACTAAGTATTTTTCGCATTCAAGGGCAGATAACTCCTGCATTTCAAGTTCGATCTGACCCATAATCGAACTCATCCGAGATCTTATGGCCATACATGTTTTGACCAAGTTTGGTCAAGATTGGCTTATATTTGTAGATGCTAGAGTGTAAACACAAAATTGTGGACGGACGGACGGACGGACAGACGGACGACGGACAAAAAGTGACCACAATAGCTCACCTTGAGCACTTCGTGCTCAGGTGAGCTAAAAACAAGAATTTACCATTTGTGGATATGCAATCGTCTGTTTCCTTGGTAACGATGACATCAACAAAGTCTCGTGGAGATATTAGACCCATACAAGCACTCGCTGTACATGCTCTATTTACTCTGTGAGTCTGAAAATAACAAAAATGTTTCCATGGTAACGATAACATATTTTAACAACATTTCTTGGAGATATCAGACCCATACCAGCACTTGCTATACATTGTTACTTTTCAACAAAAACCTTGTAACTGCAGCTTGTTTAAAGCTGTAGTTATGAGGTTTTTGTTGAAAAGCAGCATTAAGCTATGTTTATATACTCTGTGAGTCTGTAAATTTTATGACAAAAATACAGATATTGAGAAATAGAAGACCAACAACCTTAATAAATGACCTTGGATATTGATGACCATGACATTACCCCTTGACATCATTTATGGAGGATCGATATACTGTAAATGTATATCCATTCTGAAACATGAGCTGCAAATCCAACATTAAAGAATATAGGAAAGTCATAAATTGATGGTCTTTATCAAATGTCATAAAGGCTTAACCCTCTCCCAAACAAGACCTGGTTTTGACGTCCTTAATAGAATAGGCTTGGGAAAACATTGAAACAAAAGAAGAAACTGCTGATAACCAGCAGTTTCTCCTTTTGTCTCAATATTTTCTGTACCATATTTTACTATCATTTCCTATCTTTACTAACATCTACTTTGTCATTTGAGGCAGTTTTAAAGTGGATCGCCCTAAAATTTTGTCGTTTGGGAAAGGGTTAAATTGGCCAAGCTAAGAAGATTCTCACCCACACAAAGTATAATTTCAGGATTAACACTTTCCCAAACAACAAAATTTCAGACTGTTCCAATAAGAAAGATTCTGCAGACGACAAAATGGTCGTTGAAAAAGACAGGATTTGTACATGATACAGTGTGTACAGAAAGTATTGAGGCAAAAGGAGGAAATGCAATTTCTTCTTTTGCCTAGGTTTTTCTTTTGGGACGTAAAAAGCAGGTCTTGCTTGGGAAAGGGTTGAAACATTTTGACCTTTAATTGATTGAGCTATCAGAGCTTGATTATTGAGTAGGTGACCATAGATTTGCAGGCAAATTATAGCAATTCTGCTGCATGGTATCGGAATTAATTGCTATAGTTGAAGAATTGGTGTTTTTATTAGAAATGTCAACCAGTATTGATTTGATGTCACCTCAACCCACATTGATTAGCAATTTTGAATGTGATGATATTAAAAGTACAGCCACCCTGCTAGTATGTTATAAGTTCTTAAAATTAATATTGTTGGAAAGGAGCACGGGCGGATCTAGAGGGGGGTCCGGACCTCCCCCTGACATTGGCCGAAAATTAAATTTTGACTTTATAAATTTAGTGTAACATTACATATTTATTACATTTTAAGCTATAATTTGAGCTTGGACAAAATTCTGCTCAGGTTTTTTTGACATTTACAATAATAAATATTCCAATATTATTAACTAAAAACAAGTATTTCATATTTAGAAGTATTTTTTTCCATTCATCTGCTGCAATCTTTAATCCTTCTATTGTCCAAGAATTGTCTAAATGTCAAAAAGCCATGTAAGAGATTAGGATCCCTGTCTCTGAAAATGTCACCTTATTGATTTGTTACTTAGCACCTTCCCCTTAACAGCGAAAATCTATACAAAGCTCCAAAGCTGTTACAAATGGCAAAATTAATGATGATAAAAATAGGATTAGTGATTAATATGGCACAAGAAACATTGAGGCCAAAGGAGAAAATGCTGTTTATCAGCATTTTCTTCTTTTGCATCAATGTTTCCTCAATCTTTTTCTACAACAAACTCAAAACTTATAGAGCTTGTTTGGGAAAGAATTTGCAGGAAAGCTTACAAAAGTAATGTCTAAGATTTCCGAAGAAACCTTAATATAATGGTGTTTCTAAATTAAGTAACATATTACATTAGAACAAAGATTTTTGAAGCAATTTGAACCTTTCAACAGATGAAAAAAATTGAGACCAATTAATTTTCCGAAACAAACAACATTTCATTTTGGTTTAAAGTGACATTTCAGAATTTTTTGTCATAAATCTTACTTTTATTTTTATCTGAAAGAGCACATTTCCTTATGGAAATTCCGAAAATTTCAAGCCAAAATATTGCACCGTTTATGAGAAATTTATATGTTTGTGTTAAAATTGAAAGAATTGTTGTGGACAACAGTTCGGATTTATATGCAATTTATCGATTATGTCTCAACTTTAAATGCGTGTTTCTCGCTTATTGGCAACAACTTCAAAAAACTAATAGTATTTATACTCATTAGAATAACCAATCTTGGCATCAAGACATACTTTAAAAAATTGAAATTGGAATGAAATGTCCCTTTAAAGCAAAACTATATAGCAAGTGCATGTGTACTAACATCAGTCTTGCTCGAAAGTAACCTCTATGATTTTCAAAGAAACACTTTACCCTAATTATTCTGATAAACGCCCATATTCTAATAAACACCCATCTCCTAAATCTAAACTGAACATCTAAATATTTCAGCAAAATATGGTGATTCTAATAAATGCTTATCCCCTAATTCTGGATTAAAATAATGTGAGTCATAATTAACAAAGTTCATTTCAAAAGGAAATGAAAAAGAGATTTCCAGTCCTAATCAATCTGTTTCCAATGTCAGAAAGTGTTTCATCACTAAATCAAATTTTGCAGTCCTTATAACAAAACTTTGCCATTTGACTGGCTTAACTTCAAGTCAATAAAATTATAACACTTAATTTGCAAGTTTTTACTTAGAGAATCGGAATACCTCTAATAAACCGCCTATCTTCGACTTTTCCACCAACCATGATTCTAATAAAATGCCTGCCATTTATAAGAATAATTAACTTATGGTAATGGTGTTTCAGATGGCAATTTTCAGTGAATCGAATTATACACATTGTGTAAAATGAAGAAAGCAATTTCTTCATTTTGCACAATGTTTTCAAAAACTTTTATCTTGTGGTGAGTCAAAAAGCGTCATTTATATTAATTATCATATGGGAATGAGTTATTGACTTGTTTGTGATAAGACTGAATTACGCACAAAAAACGAAACACACCACTATAATTTTGCAAATCAGGCTGATGGCATTTAGACAAAAGCAATTAATATCTGTTTTTAGATCTCATGTTGCATTTAATTAACTCTTTCCGCAAACAATATCTGGTTTTGATTTCCCCGAGAGAAATTAAGGCAAAACATTTTCTTCTTTTGCATCGATATTTCCTATGTTATCTGGGACAGAAATATAGCTGCAGCTGCTATATTTATCAGCATATCATAATTATTATATTCTAATCAACAATCATGATTTTCAAATTGGAGCTAATAAATTTTTGCCATTTGGGAAATGATGAACTAAGTGGCATCTGGAGTTCGAAGAATTATTACCTCTTTGATAAGAAATAATTGTTCTGAAAAAATTTCTTACAAAAGACATGATCCAAAAAATCAAATGTCAGCAACTGATGCAGATAAAACAATTTCTACGTAGGATGACATAATTTAAACTCTCTCCAAAACAATTTGACACCTTTTGATGTACATTTTTGAATAGAGTTAGAGCTCGGGAAATCATTGTGGCAAAAGAAAACAGTGAATGCTGATAATTTTCTCATTTTTGCTTGCTAATTGTTATACACAACTACCGTCTTTTATCAATATTGATTTTCTATCATCTGCAAAATCCTTTCTAATTGGACGACCTCAAATTTTTGTCGTTTAGAAATAGGGTTGGGTTGCAGAAAGAGAGATACCCCGGTACATAGACAAACCATTTTAGTTCAACCATTTATTTCCTATGTTGGTGGTATCTGAAGATTACGTCAGCATGTCTTGGAGGGTATGACTTGGTTTATTGCAATAAAGCCATTTTTAAGGCGTCAACAAATAGTTGCTTTTCAACTAAAACCTTGAAACTACAGCTTGTTTAAGGACAGATCCTCCATTTATTTCCTACGGTAAGATTTTTTAATTTTTTTCTGTACTGATATTTAAATTTATGAGAAGTAAAAAAAATGACTTAAAAACTATAGGTCACCAAGCAAATTAAAAAGTTATTGGATTTCAAGGGAGGCTACTCTTGTCTAAAATTGCAAAAACGAGGTGTCACTTAAATACCCACAAAAAGGTGTTCAAAATTACTAGGGTTAATTATATAAGTCTTTATTGTGTTCAACATGTTTTGTTCTGTCTAAATGAGTATCAATTTGGAAAAGTTTAGTGATGATTTTGAATTTTTTAGTAAAACACTCTCTCAAAAGTAGCCGAAATTGGTTTTTTTTTCGCAACGTTTCTGATAATAAAAAATTTCCAGCGGTAAGATTTTTTTTCTTTTTTTGTTTAGACATAGTGCTTGGTCATACCTACAAAAACAAAAAAAGAAAAATATATCAAACCAAGCGTTTTTCTTAGTTATTAGTAAAAATTGGTTTACTTTTTGCAGCTCTGTCCGAAATTGTTTCGCTACTTTTATCCATTGTCTTCCTTATTACCAGCTTTAGATAATAATAAGTGTCATCTTTTGTGTCCATCTGAAGCGGACTAGCTCATAAAGACACCACTTTGCTTTTGTTGATCCGTTTCCTATCGCTAACGCCACATGTTGAACGCGTAACAGAAAGCGAAATGTACCATCCGAGTACTATTACACTTTAATTGACCAAACAGAGAAAATTGAAATAACCGAAAAGGGTCTTGTCATTTATCAACCAAAAATTTACTAAATGTAAAAAATACATTTGCTGAAAAGACAAATTACTGAAACAGCGTTATTTCGTTATTTAGGATATGCGCAGTAAGTTGCGCAGTAACAACTGGAGGATCTGTCCTTAAAGCTGTAGTTACAAGTTTTTTGTTGAAAAGCGATGCAAGTATTTATAGATTAGTGAAAAATCGTTGTAAATGCACATATAAACATTTGCACTTGCGATAGTTTTGCAAAAATCCTACAAAAATGAGCATGCTTACGTCATTTGGGCAAAAAAATACAGAAAAGAATTTATATTACCAGGAAAGAAATGGATAAGTATGTCAAACAGATGTCGAAATAAAATCTGTACTTTGTTACTTTCCCCATTCTATCCCTTTCCCAAACCGCAAAAATCTAGGGCAACTCATTTTCATAGTAACTGTTGCTGCAGACGACAAATTTTATGTTACAGTTTTCTGATATTCAGCATTTTCTTCTCTTGCCTCAATGTTTTCAAAAGCCTTTTCTATAAGGGACGTCAAAACCCGGCCTTGTTCAGAAAAGAGCTTGAAGTAGAGATACCCACTGATTCAAGAATGCCTATGTGCGATTTTATGTGAAATTTGAGGCAAAATACTTCAAATAAAATGAATTCTTGTCTGAAGCGAAATGAATGTTTACCTTGCAATGATTGGTAGAATACCCGTAATGTGGCCATTTTGAGATTTATAAAACATTGGCTTTTTTCAAGCAGCGTGGTTACGTATCCGAACCTATTCGGGTGCAGTCGTAAACATTCGGCGGTGGAAAGTTCCAGCGGCGAATGTTTTCCAAGTTGCCCGAATAATTCCAACATCGCACGAATCTCATTAGGGGTGGACTACCTTAATAGAAATTTGATCTGTCACTGAAAGGAACCATCTAAGAAGTATAAAATTATACTAAACCGCTGACATTGCAGGCTGACGAAGCAACCTCTGAGCTTTCATTTGCAGCTAATTTCTCCTGAAGTTCATTTAAGGTAGTACACCCCTACTGAGATTCTTTCAAAGTCGAAATTATCCGAGCAACGTCGTTAACATTCGTTACATATCCGAACCTATTTGGGTGATGTCGAAAACATTCAGTGGTGGAACATTCCACCGCCGAAATATTTTCGATGTCACCCGATTCATTCCGACGTCGCGTCAATCTCATTAGGGGTGATCTACCTTAAGTTCAGAACTGTTCTACAACGTTCTAGAACATTTAAGGGCACTTCTACAACTCTTCTAAAACAGTTCTAGAAGTGCCATTTAATGTTCTAGACCTAGAAATGCATTCTTGAACCTTTTTGGCAGGGGTTGCCTGATGGCAAAGACAAATTTTGTTAATTGTCCAAAAGGAACTGGTAAAGCTAGGACTAATGGATCCATGAGGAACATTTTGGATCCAGGAATGAAAACAACAAATCGTTGGTGTAAATGCAAAAGCTCGTATGACGATTCTTGCGATTTATAAAAGTACAGACTTGTGTGCCCAGTTAAGACAATTCTCGCAGTTTTTGAGATATTTTTACTGATCAGTATCAATGACACATCATTTGTGTACAATATGTCAAAATTTCAAGTAAAACATTTCAGTTTGGGAAAAGTTATTACACTTTTTTCCTTCCCCTTTAAAATTTTCCAAAATCGAGATACGTGGTTTTGCATTTACAATGACAAAATGTATAACCGGTAAGCACTGCACAAGGCATGTACCTGCTTAATTAATTCTTTCAAAACATCATAACTATAGCTTCAAACAAGCTGTATTTACAAGGTCTTAGATGAAAAGCCATGAAATATAATGCATTGTATGATGAGCAGAATCTAGTGCACTGAGCATTTCCAGGCAAATTAACTGGCTAGAGTACATTTTGTTTCCAGCAAAAATCTGCAACATTAATTATGTAATATATCTATGATCTTTGAAGCCTTAATGAACATGTGTACCTTCCACTTTGAACTGTTATTCGGAGCAACAGATAATCGGACGAAAAAGCATTCTGAATTTGTTATTTCAAATCCAAACCCTATGTTGTGGGTACTCATTTGAATTGTCTCGAAGAGACGATTCAAATGAGTACCCATAACATAGAGTTTGATGAACATTTGAAGAATTATTTCATATTTTGGAAAGGGATTACCGACTCTTGTCTGTAGCTCTGGTTATTTTGTTGGTTCTGTAGTAAATTCTGGGTAATTTCTACATCCATACCAGACATAGGGCTTTATTAATGTAATAAATTGATCGCCCTTTGTAGTAAAGCCGTAACCTTTTTTATCATTTTGGAACTGAAAGTAGTATTATAGTCTCAGCTGCAATGCAAGCTATACTACACAGCTATGCAGTTATTTGCGATGGTGCGGCAAATCACCGCATCTATGACAATTATTGGTGCAACAATTGCCACATCTACGGCAATTATTGGTGTGGCAAATGCTGCACCTGTTGCACCCGTGTCTACGCCCATGAGTAAGAGCATATACATACATACATAATTATGTATTAACCCTTTCCCAAACGACGAATTTTTAGGTAATCCACTTCAAAAACTGCCACAAGTGACAAAATGGGTGTTATAAAAGATAAAATTTGTGTAAAATATGACACAAAAATATTGAGACAAAAGGAGAAACTGCTGGTTCTCAGCAGTTTCTTCTTTTGTTTCAATGTTTTCCCAAGCCATTTCTTCTAGGAACGTCAAAACCAGGTCTTGTTTGGGAAAGGGTTAAAGTTTTCAAATGTGCCACCACAGCAATGATCTCTTTTTTGTTGCAAATTAAAACCCATGCTGTACCTCTTAGCGCTCTTCTGAAAGCAATGACCTTGACTTTGGATTGAATGCCAGATCAACAATTTTCAGATATATTATAATCAGCTAATGCACCTTACCATGTATTACGTGTTTTCATATGATACTTGATGTAAGTCTGTATGCACTATAATTATTCTACATCCTGTGCGTAAGCACTAAAACCATCAAAATGATGAATTCATTTATCCATCCATTTAATGAGGATCATTGAATTCAAGGTTATCTTAATTTTCTTAGCCATTCACTAAAGCATTCTTTACTAAATGGTTTCAATTATGCTGTGGTTAGATCTTGATGCCTAGAGAATAGGAGATTAGCTGATAAACAAATCTGAATGGTGTTTATAAGAGATTCATATGTTTTTAATTCTGCTTTACCAGTAAATTCTGGGTTATGAGTTTTCTGTGGTGATTACAAAGTGTTTACTATAATCTTTATAATGTATGGTATAACACTAAATTGCTGTCTTAATTTGTGCATCCATATACCAATGGGGTATAAGTGGAATAAAATAGTTTACCAAACAATACATTTACTGACAGCTGCTTTTGCAACTATTTTTACAACAGATCTGTAAATTTATCACGAGTCAATAAAACATGCAAACCAAAATGCAAGATTGTGGTAAGCTGCATTAAGCTTGTGTGAGCTTGTCTCAAAGATAATGCCAATGCTTGCAAGTAAATTGTGCAAGCTGCTTGCGCAAGCTAAAATAAGACTAAAATTGATGCTAGCTAGTGCAACAATTTAAGTTGGCGCTTGATTGTTATATGTCAGCAAGCTTATGCAAGCTACTTTTACAGCAAATTACACCGAACTCCCAATCTATATTTTTTGTCAGGCTTCGAGTCTATGTCACTTCCTGTTTGTTTAACAATTAAAGTGAACATAGATTTGAATGCCTGACTTTTCTAAAAGATGGGGTTTATGATGATGATATTAAATTAGAAGGTTTTTGGGCTTATAGATGGGCCAAATTAAGGCAACACTTCAAAATTGGTGAGTGTTAATTTTACAAATTCAAATGTTTAGTTTTCACCTTACCCCACCCACAAATCTTGCACTAGCTACAGTTGAAAACATCATGGCATTGACATTAATTTCATTTGATACCGCTAGATATCATAAATTCCATACAGTGGTGGGATACAAAATGTCAGGAAGGATAATTGCCTCTGCCACATAACAAAGCCTGGACCCAATCTTTGAGTATCCAATACGAGGGACGGTCGGAAAGTAGTTGGACTTTTCGTGCTGCTGTCTCTCCATTTGCAACTGTATAAACACATTATATATTGGTGGAATCTACATCCATTTGCCAATAATGTAGTCACTTTATTTTCAAAGACAGTTGTATATATACAATATTCTGTCCACTTATATGTGATAGGGGTTTTATGTATCATAGGCTATTTGTTAGAGAAACAACAAGGGTAACCAAAACAAAAGAATATTCTAGTCATTTAAATCTCGAAGAAGTTAAGTTTTTGAACTACATTATTATTTGAGATTAAAAAAGGGTTCATAATTCCGAACTTTGGATAACAATCAGTCACAGCAGTCATAGAAACGAGCTGGTTCCCCACCTCTGAAGAGATTAAGCTTTTACATTCGGCTGGTAGGCATGTTTGTAGCTTTAAATTTGTGGATTCACGAGGATTGATAGTTAGTCATTTCATGTCAAATGGTAAAAATTGTCATTGCAAAGTACAATTCTGAAGTAATTCAGAAAAACAAAAAATAATTGCTGAAGTAAACGCGTCCCAGATTAGCAAAGAAAAATGTTTTCTGCTTCACGATTACGCACGTTCTCATACCACCGCATCTACAGTGGAGATTATTAACTATTACCTATGACAAAAGTTGTTTTACTCTTCTTATAGCCCAGACCCTACCCCTCATGACTTTTATTTGTGTCTAGAACTGATGAAAATGCTTGCTAGGAAAAAAATTGAGACCAGGGCGCCTTTGATACCGGTGGTTACACAGTACCTAATACAGTGGGTCTATGTCATGGTTAATAGTGTGAATAGTATAGCTCCTACGAAGATGGCAAAAATTCATAGACATAGATGGACAATTTGTTTAAACAGTGTAGAAGGAATTTTGTTAAAAAGTTGAATGGTTTTAGAGAACTAGTCAAAAGTCCACCTACTTTCCGACCGTCCCTCGTATGTGATAACAAGTACACCATGGCCGTGGCCTACTTGCTTGCAAAAATGATTTAAGTCATGAATTTCTTTATAGCATATCATTAACTTTACAAGTCAATAAACACCTGAGGAATTATTTAATTGCATATAATCCAGCTTTTGATGGTTATAATTTGCTCACAGGTAGCATTATTTCAAACAAAACTTTTTTATTTCATTGCTCACTTCATAAAAAAGATTACTTCACAATAAATTGATTTGTGAGCAGCAATACAACAATTTTTATAGCAACATATCTTTTCATTTATGAGTCCATAAGGTGTACAATACATTCCGAGAAATTATTTGATTGCATGTGCCCCGACTTTTGATGATAATCTCTAGCAGGCAGGTACCAATATTTCAAACAAACATGTTTTTATTTGAGCCTGGATCTGGAAAAACGTCCCTTAAAGCATTTTTCAAAATTGAGTTTCAAGATAAGCCTGTTGTCAAATGGAGTCCAATATTGCATACATGCTACAGTTGAGAACATCATGAAATTGACATTCTGAGTGGAATGGGAATGTTTTATGAGCGAATGAATGGATGAATGGAATGAGCGGTTGGAATATTTTTGTGTATCTAAAAAATCGATAACACGCCCACGATAACCGTTCAACCAATCAAACGTGATCTTTAAATAGTAACAGCCTGATATTGGAAATTTACCAACATTATAGGTATAAAGGTTTATCGATAAAACGCCCACGAAAATATTTCGACCAATGAAATGCCTTCTTTTTATAACAACCAATTAAACCAGTGAACGTTTATTAAGCAGCGTGAATGTTTTATGAGCGTTTTGAGTGTTTTTGTGATCGGAATGAATGAATGCTGGAGTGGAATGATTTTGATCGGAATGGAATGGTATAAATGTCAATTTCTTGATGTTCTCAACTGTACTCTCTTTAAGTTACTATAGGTCATGAAGAAGCTATTAGAGAACAACATGGGTCCTGATCAGACTATGCGTATGCACAGGCTGATCTGGATCTAAGTTGGGCTTAAAAGCCGTAAGGGACGTTTTTCCAGATCCTGGCTCATTTCATTTCCCACTTCATAAAATAGATTACGTAACAATAAATTGACTGGTTAGTAGCAATAAACTGATGTAACACATGTGTTCCTATTTTTTTACTCAGTTCCAGGAAATTCTTTGAAATATTTTGCTTGTTATAAAACCCTAGTCTTGCCGATTCTTAGGTTCCTCATCGCCTAATAGTATCACCCAATATTAATCACCTGGCATTGAGTGTTTCTAGTAATTAGCTAGGGTCATTTATCTTATGCTATACCAACTGTAAGATACAACAGCATTGTGACGCTTTTAGCGTGGTTATCAGCATTTTCTACTTCTGTCTCAATGCTTCCTGGTCTATGTACAGTTATGTACAAATCCTATATTTATCAGCATCCAATTTCTTGTCTGCTGTACTGTTTCAAATTTAAAAAAGAAGAAATTGCTTGTCGCAAGCAATTTCTTCATTTTCCACAATGTTTTCCAAAGCACTCCCCTTGAAGGGTGTCAAAAGGTGTCAATGTTTGGGACTAGGTTAAATAGGACAGGTCACATAATTATGTGCAGTGACAGCTAGCTGTTTATAGAACATTGTGATGTGATAGTGATATATAACAATACATTATTTTTTACAAATTCAGTTTCCACTTAATGTGAACAAATTTACCTATTTCAATTCCTTCAGATTTGCTGCCTTCGAAAGTAAGTTTCAAAGTAAGTTTCCAAATACATTCATTATCAGATAATCATTATGGTACAAGCAAATTTGGAAATGAGCAGTTTTAAAACTGCTTAACCCATTACCAAACAACAAAATTTCAGTCTAGTCCAAACTCAAAGGTGTTGCAGACGACAATTTACATTGAACAAAATTTAACATTTTTTGGTCTTTCTTGGTAGAAAACATTGTGGGAAATGAAGAAATTGCTTGTCACAAGCAATTTCTTCATTTTCCACAATGTTTTCCAAAGCCTTTATTTTGTCGGGCGTCCCAAAGCGTCAATGTATGGGAAAGGGTTAAATGTTACATAACTTATTTTGAGCTATTTTGAGATTGCTCAAAATAGCAGTAATATCGTTATTTTGATGCTGATTGGTGTACTTTGCAGACCCATCTTCCAAATATATCTTTAGGAAAAGGATCTTAATCACACAAACAAAATCACATTATATTAATTTTAATTTTCATTATATATGTATACATGTATATAAATCAATGGAAAATATTGACTGAATGATTGTGCATAACCCACAGAACACAGGCATAAGCATTCTTGAATTTGCTTAAATTAAGCAATCTTGAATTTGCTCAAGCCTTCTTAAAATTGCTGAGAGTTCTGTAAAAGCAATCTTAAAACTGCTCAAAAACCAAGATTGCTCACAACATTATATACTGATTTATACATATTTTATTTCTGTACAAGTTGTGTAAATTCTTTTGCTAGCAAAGAGACAATTGTAAACATTTTGATGAAAAACAAAAATGCTTATTGCCAACATTTTTATTTTCAATTTGCCTCCATGTTTTTAATAACGTAACAAGATTATTTATGCCTCAAGAAACATTTTAAGTTTTTTTAAGCTACTAGAAAAAAATCCCATTCCGAGAAAGATTTTGTAAAGAATTCACATACAGACAATGCATTTCATGCATTCCAAAATCTTGTAACCGCAACATATTTTGGCTGTAGTTAATACATCCTCGAAAACCCAGTGGTCATAGCTACGCTACAATGACCCCTGAGGCACTTGGCCAGTTAAACTTTGAATTAGCCGCCGAAAATCGATACGAAACGCGTGAGCGCAAGACCCAATCAAATAACACCTCTCATAAGTCAATGCGTTGTCAATTACAACCAAGATGGCTGCGCTCATGATAAGTTGTAATTTGTGTGACAACTATAGAAGAATTATAGATCGCTGATATCTTATACGGCTTTAAAATAGAAAGATGGGGAAAGTTTCTTTTGGAAGTCTTTTAAACTCGAAACACCAAATTTTTTGCATGCTAAACGATATTAATCTTCCATATTGACAACTTACCCGAAGCGATTTGTCAATCTCCTACGCAGTTATCTACCTTGAATCAGGATTAAATTACATATCTCTGACGTAATCACTGTTTAGATGTTGGTGATTTGTATCGGCCAGATTGATTGGTCTACTCGCCCATCATGAAATGATGATGGAACCAATGAAACGGCAGCATTTGGGAGCGGCCAATACAAGGTTTTTCTGGCCAAATGCCCCAAGGGTCATGTAGCGTAGCAATGACCGCTGGGTTTCCAAGGATGTAGTTAATACATCTTTTGAACAAAATTAACAAACAATAGCAGAGCGGCGTATATACACCCTAGAGGGGCTTGTCAGTAAAATTGGCCATTTTTTCAAATCAAAGGCAGATGATTCAAACATGAAATGTTATCAAAATTTTGTTTGCACAACTAGACACCATAAAGATTCATTGTTGCTAAGTTTGATTTAATTTTGATTGAAACTGTAGGAGATGTGCACACAAGAAAATGGGCATTTTGAGAAAATGGGCATTTTTCCCTAAATTCAAGGGCAGATAATTCAAGAAAGAAAACAGTTATCTGAATTCCATTAGTGGTGTGCACAACTAGACACCATTGAGATTCATTGTGGCAAGTTTGATAAAATTCTGATCAAAACTGTAGGAGAAGTTGCCATATTAAACAAGAAAATGGGCATTCATTTTAATTCAAGTGGTTTGCACAACTAGACACCATGTAAATTCATCGTGGCAAGTTTGATTAAATTCCAATCAAAACTGTAGGAGGAATTGGGCACACAAGAAATTGCTAACAGACGAACGGACAGACAGACAGACAGACAACTGGGGCCATAACATAATACAACCCTGCTGGCCTATATTGAAGAAAGAATACACAAAATGATATACAAGTTATACCTAAAAAAGTTCCCAAAGATGATGATGAATCTATGAAATATTACTATAACAGTTTATAAATATGCAAATTGACAAAGTCCAAAAACATCGGTATTCAAAATCAAAAACAGAAGAATATAACAATAAATGTAGCAAAATATCAAGTTGATCTGTAAAAAATGTTAATTTGTGGTTTCAAAAAACACCTTTACGAGTTTTTAATGACTTTTAAACCTTATTTTATTACAATACTCCAATTCAAAAGAGAATTTATCAGTGTAAGATTTGTATCTAAACTTGCAAAACGACCCATGAAATTGGTGGCAATTAACCGTTTTTTCTACTGTTTCTTATTCCGACTTTAATACTGTAATTTTCTTTATTGTTTTTCTTTTTAACCCTTTCCAAATTGACAAATTTTAGATAAAGCCTATTGAAAAGAGATGCTGATGACAACAAATACATGTGTAATTTGACATACCCCCAGTATGAAATTTTAAACTAAAGGACTTGATTTTTAGAATATCAAGGTTTGGTTTATTGGGGTTTTTCGCTGGAGCACCTAACCATGGATTCCTGTTGTTTCCCATGCTGGTACTACCACAACACCCTAACTGAGCCTCCAGTTCCTTGCCCACATAGGTTAACGATATCAAACCATTGGTGGTGACATTTTGGTCAGAAAGGATATTTGCCGCAGCTCTAAGGTATCGAACCCGGGACCTCTCAAGTGAGAGGCAGTTGTGCTACCAACTACGCTTAAGAATATCATGGGAAAAGAAGAAATTATTGTCAGCACCATTTCCTTTGTTTTTATTCTGTACGTTTTCTAAAGGTTTTGCTGTATGGCTGTCAAACAAAAAATCATTGTTCGGGAAAAGTATAAATCGTATCACATTTTTTATCACTATGAACTCTGCTTGCTGTTATAGCATATCATCACATAGACAAGGCTTATCATAAATTCATATTTTTCAGTTGGCAAAACACCAGCAGGCCAGTAACCAGAACTATACAGATAAGATGGGCTGATGGCTTTTCAAAATGAAATATTTAAAAAAAATATTCATCAAAGTCTATGTTGTGGGTACTCATTAGAATGGCCAGTTACAATGGGTAATACATTTCAATCAAACAAGATGTGTTTGTGAAACACTATTCCCCTTAAAAAGGCCAACATTAAGTTTTCTCTTTAAGTTTCAGACTAACAGATGGATGGACAGACAATGTTATAACAATATGCCCTGACCTATTGAGACAGGGGGGGGGGAGTGAGGGGCATAAAAATCCATTTTTTTACTAACTGAAAGGACATTTCCTCAATTTTACTTTTGTTATGATGATTCAAAACATGAAGGCAGTGATGAACAAAGTCAGTCACTGTTGTCTGGTAATTCCTTTCCCAAACATGACCTGGTTTTGACATCCCTAATAGGAAAGAGTTGTGTTGCAACATTGAGTAAACATTGAGGCAAAAGAAGAAAATGCTGATAATCAGCATTTTCTCCTTTTGCCTCAACATTTTCTCAGCACTATATTGTACATAAACTTGGGAAAGGATTAAGTTGGATGTAAGGTTCATATGCACGAACATTTCTCTTGGCAAAACATCAAACATCAGAGGCTGAGCCAGTAGCCAGTAACAAAAGGCAATAAACTTCAATCAAAAATACATATCTGGATTTGATAACATGACCCAATTTTATTTACAGCTATTTAGTTCAACCAAATCATTCTGTCTGTTACCTTGGTAACCAATTCAAGCCTTTTTGAAACTATTACACACACCTACATTTTACTGACTAAAGGTACTCAATTCTGATGAATTCTAGACCGTTAGCGGTTTACATAACCAATCCAGTCAGGAATGCTTATCAGTCAGTAGCATCAGAGTCGCCGGTCAGTCCCAGCTTGATTTCCATTTATCACCCAAAATAAATAAACATTGTGTTGGCTGGGCTAGACAGATGTAGTAGCTCTAATTCAAAATTAAACTTAAAAGTTTTTTTCTCCTTTTAAACAACTTTTTTTAATTTCTAAATAAATGAAACATATACCTTTCATACTTGCATCCTGATCTTTCAACATTGTTGAATATTAATTTCAACAGTAATCATAATGTCATATCATTTGTATACCAGAATTTAAAATTTTGATTTGTAAACATTCAGAGAAAAGGAGCATATTTTTAACCCACTGCTTATTTGAAGCAAACACAGATGGACTATTGCAGAGTGTTAATTGAAGAAATGTTACAGATTGTGAAACTTTCCCAAATCGTCGGTGTAAATGCAAAACCTCGTATGTCGGTTCTAGCTATTTTCAAAGTACAAACTTGTGTGTCCAATTTAGACAACTCTTGCAGGTTTTGAGATATTTTTACCGGTAAATATTAATGATACATTATTTATGAACAATATTTCCAAGTTTCAAGTAAAACGTTTCAGTTTGGAAAAAGTTATTACACTTTATTCCCTCCCCTTTAAAATTTTCCGAAAACGAGATACGAGGTTTTGCATTTACAACGACGAAATGTTCAAACTTTCGGCTGTTCCAATTTGGAAAGATGAAACTGACGACAAAATTGATATCAATTAATGGGAATACTATTTGGACACGCTAAATCACAGGAAATATTGAGATAAAAGGAGAAATTGCTGATCATCAACAAGTTGTTCTTGCAAAAAGCCAAAAGGTAAGACTGTCCCAATTTTAAAGGAAATCATGTCATACTCATAGCACAGGCAATATTGAGGCAAAAGGAGAAAATGTAGTGGAATTGCGAAAGCGGTTGTCATGGTCTTAACCCTTTCCCAATTAAGATCTAGCTGGTTCTGACATCCCTCAATATGAAAAGCTTAGGAAAACATTGATGATCAGCATATTCTCTTTTTCCATCAATATTTTCTGTAATATACCATACACATTTTCTGCTTTTGAGATTATTTTATCGTCTGAATCAGCTCTGAAATATTTGGTTTTAGAAAGGGGTAATTAATGCTTAAAGCCACTCAGAATCAGTTATCTGTACATAGATGATGTTATTGTAGGTGGATCCTCACTTTCAATAAATGAATGAAGTTCATGAACATGGAAAAAAAAGTAAAAAAAAATCAATAAAGCTGTGGAAGTCAGGAAATCAGAATGCATACAAATCTTGTGGTGTCCGGTTACGGCTTATCAGACGTTGTGATCATTATCATAACATACGGTGAGGGCTGTCTGGGTCATGATGGGGTTATAACTACATGCATTGCATAGCTTCTAATCCTGTGTACCGTTATCCAGAAAAGAAAAAAGTTTGGGGCAGTGGCAGTAAAATAATAGAGTGTACAGTTTTTGAGAATCAAAGAAATTTCTCTTTTTGAAGGCAAAAGACAGAAATTTCTCTCAAATAACCCTTAAAGAACTTATGAGGCTTTAAGAACAAGATGTATTTGTGAAACACAAATGTCCCCAAAATGACCAATGTTAAGTTATCAGACAGACAGTTGGATGGACAGACAGACAGATGGACAGACCAATGGACTTCTATAAAACAGTTTGCACCTTTTTATTGATAAGTGGGCATAAAAATCTGACTTTCGAAAATAGTAGAAAAGAAAGAAATCTTAATAAATTTTCTTCTCTGTAACTTTCATCTATTTATCTAGCTTACATCGGCCCATAATGACTTGAACCTTTATTGTTGTCCGGTAATGGGTTCAGTCTTGAGATCACAAAATTTTGGTGTCAATATAGAGCACAAAAATAAACGTCAATGAAACATAACTTATTGTAGATTATAGGTATGAACAAGCTTTTGAAAAAAGATGAACATACTGCGGGCTTATGGCATTTGACTCATAATTTGCTCTAGGTTATTTTACCACACTGCTATTTAAATGCTTAATATTATTACAATTTATGCATATATTGTTGATTTTTTCTTTTTTGTCTATTGTTTAAATACTAAATAGAAAATAAAAACAATTTCATCGACTTGTGTTACTTTGTTTCATTTCAGCATACTCTTTATATGTAGAAAATGGCATTTTAATGCTTAAATAAAATGGACAAACTAATTAGCATGATTTCAACAATGGATTGCTAGCGTTGGCGAGCGTTAACACAAGCTTGCCAGTATTCATTTAAATAATTATGGTATATACTACCTGTTTCAGTTGAAAAAAATAATCTAGGGTCATTTTTATTTACACAGATGATATTTATTTTCGGCTACCCTTCCTAACGTAACGTCTGTCCATTGACACAACCAAGAGTCAACCCGAACAGTTTTAATTATTTTGAAATTATCACTTGCTTTTTATATCTATAATTTAACAGCACATTGACATCTTTGAATATAATGAACCAAACCCGATTTCATGCAGTAAAATCTGAGATATTCGCGTTTCAATTCGCATACCTTAATGTCTGTCAACACATTGGTGTTACGTGAGGTGTTGACCTATTGACCCCATTGCGTCATGCAGACAATTTTTGTTATCCAATCGTTAACAAGAATTATTGTTCATCCGGGCCATCTCAAAACAAACTCAAAACACGGAGAAGGTCATTCACGATTCTGAATTTAGCGACGAAGGACAATTCTGTCCGAAAGTTACGTGAAAAGGTAAGTTACGTGAACTGACTGTATTTTTGATTTATCGTGGCGCACGATTGTTGAATAAAGATGTTAATGATGTAGTTTAGCCGAAATGCGTTTAAATCAAAGGCTTGTAAAGACCCAATGTCGTCTGTCAGAGATTTGACCTATTTTCAGTGCCGTCTCTAAAAATCGGACAGACTCTTGGCGTTATGCTCTCGTAACTTGACAGACGGGTAATTTTTGCAAAAAAGCTCCTATTTATTTATAGAGTAGAGTTGTCTGTCGGAAAAGATATATCGTCGTTGTAAATGCAAAACCTCGTATCTCGTTTTGGGAAAATTTTAAAGGGGGTTGGAAAATGTGTAATAACTTTTCCCAAACTGACATGTTTTACTTGAAAATTGGTCATATTGTTCACAAATAATGTGTCATTAATTAAGATCAGTAAAAATATCTCAAAACCTACGTGAATTGTCTTAACTGGGCGCACAAGTTTGTACTTTGAAAATCGCGACAATCGACATACGAGGTTTTGCATTTACAACGACGATATATCCTTTTACGACAGAGTTAACTGTTATTTTCACCAGACTCTTTTTCAAAAATGGTTTTATGATCACGCTTATTTTAAAATTTTCTGGTGCCACGTAACATGACCGATTCGTTGTCTGTCAATGTTACGTAATTTTAATACATTGTCTGTCCTGTTTACGTGAATATTACTGTCACAGTCTGTCTTAGTTACGTGATTTTCATTGCTTGCTTTTTCGATGAAAAATTAGAAAAAACGGGAATTAAATGATTTTATTAAACAGATATTTAATTAAGATGACATTTGTTTGTGTTATGAATCAACGAATATGAATTTTACTGGGTCAGATTCTCAATAGTATACTAGTATCTGGATGGTACTAGAACCCGGACAGATATCATTAGCAATAATTTATGGGAATTTTTACCGGAGCTTCTTAGATTACTATCATTTTATAAGAAAAGACAGGTGAATGCAATATTTTAGATACATTTTTTGCCGATTTATAATAAGACCAGTAATATATTTGCCAATTAGAATTAATTGAAGAGTACTGTCAACATAGTTTGGAAATAGAAATACATGCAATAGATTTGGCATGCCATCTCTCTCAGGAGCTGTGGACTACCTTCTATCAGTGGTGGATCCAAAGGGGGTTCGAACGAACCCCCTTGGATCCTTTCTTGTTCATTATTTAGTCAATAAATAACATTTTTTTACATTGACCTTTTCTGAACCCCATTTTAACTCTTTTTTCAAACAACAAAATTAATGGTCTTCTTTGAAAAGAGTTGCAAACCACAAAATCTATGAAAAGATAGAATTTTGGTATATTATAGCACAGAAAATATTGAGGCCAAAGGAATCAGCATTTTTAAGCTCTCCGAAGGGAGAGCATATAGCCGCCGCTTTGTCTGTCCGTCCGTCCTGTCTGTCCGTCCGTCCTGTCTGTCCATCCGTCTCATTCCGTCCGTCCGGAGCGATTTCTCCATAACCCTTGGGCCAAATTAAATGAAGCTGTGTTGATGCAGGTATACTTTTACAAGTTTAAAATGAAACATTATTCTATCACACATGTATGAGTCTTTTTGGCTCCTTCAGCTCCGAGGGACATATTTTGAACAGCTTACTAGACTCACTGGTTACCAGCATTTCTCTTTTTCCTGCAATGCTTACTATCTTTATTTTAAAAAAAAAAAGGAACTAGTATTTAAAGGCTCTACGTCTGTCGTGGGGAATTTTTATGCCCCCGTATCAAAAGATCGGGGGCATATTGTTTTACTTGTGTCCGTCCGTCTGTCTGTCTGTCTGTCTGTCCGTAAAGTTTCTGCGGTAAGTTGCTGCGTTAAGTTGCTGTGCTAAGTGAAATGGCCATTTCGGGGGCATTTGTGTTTCACTAACACATCTTGTTGTTGTTGTTTTTTTTGCAAGTTCTGCTATTCTAAAACATTTTTTAAATTTTAAACCCCCCAACACCAGTTTCTGAAAAGGTTACAGGCAAGGTTTGAAAAGTTTTACACTCTATAACATTTTCTAACCCTTTACCTGATATTCAATTTTGAGGGTCTATCTGTCTGAAAGCATCTGGTGCAAATTAAAACAGCATGGAGAAAACAAGTCTCTGATCTCATAATGGAGTAGAAACCATGGTGGAAAAAGGAGAAATTTCTTGTTAGAGTATTTTTTTCCTTTTCCCACAGTGTTTTCAAAAGTCAAGTTTGTTGTGATGGGTTCAAATGTGTCTATATGAGGGAAAGGGTTAAAACAGTAAATTCTTAGTGATTGTTTCTTATTACTCATATCGAATGTTCTCTTTTAGATGTAAGTTTAGGTGACATGAGCCTTGGAGATGGAAAGTCAGTTTGACGACTCTTCTAGAAAGCTTAGATTCAGAGTAAGTATCTCAGCTTTGATGGGGAATCATGAAATTCACTAGACATCATTCAGATGTACAAGCAGTACATGTCTCTGAATTTTTGTTTCAGTATATTATCTTGCCAAACATTTTTCTACAAAGCTTCAGATAGCTGTTGACAAATTTATGAAAGAAGTGGCATTAGAAAGACAAAGATCAGCCTAATGAAACACAATTTTATTCAGTAAACTGATTATTTGTTAACCCATTACCACTCAAGCAATATTTGGACTGCTCCAAAATGAAAGTATTTGCAGATGAAAAAATCAAAATTGTGACAATTTGCTTTTGGTTCTCTGATTTGGTAGAAAACATTGTGACAAAAGGAAAAGTTGCACATTTTGTGAAATTTCTCCTTTTGTCACAACATTATCCTAAATCGTTCAAGGTAGAGGCGTTCAAAGGCCTCATTGAATGGTAATGGGTTAAATACGGATAAAGACTATGTAGATTTTCTTCTTTTAATGTTAAGACCTCAGTACAAGGAAGGTGACTTTGTGGTAGTACAACTTTGGTCAGGAAAAAGATCTGTAGACTATGTTGCAGAGGTATCACCAATAGTTCCATAATGAAAATAGTTGACAATTTGTTTGAATTGTTCCTTCAGTTTACAGTTGCTGTTAAATGTGATTTATCAAATAACAAATTTTTTTCAATAGTTGATGTCATCATATAACAATTTATTAAACCCATTCCCAAACGGCAAAATTTTAGGGTGATCCAAATTCAAAGCTGCTGCAGACGACAAAATTAAAGTAACTAAAAAGAAAATTTCTTTATAATGTAGTACAGAAAATATTGAGGCAAAAGGAGAAAATGCTGAATATCAGCATTTTCTTCTTTTGTCTCAATGTTTTCATAAGCCTTTTGTAATAGGGACGTAAAAACCCGGTCTTGTTTGGGAAAGGGTTAACCTCACATTGTATGCCATCAATGTCACTGTCCTTTGGCATTGATGGCGACAATGTCTGATTATATGGGATATCAACCCTTCTAAATATGTCATATGATGAATAGAATTTTGTAAACTTCAAATGAAATGTATGTAAAAATTGTAAAAGATTAATTTTATACATTTGATTTTTAGTTTAACATTTAGATTCAGATTGGTGCAATTGAAATATATTTTGTATTTCTCAACTGCTTTTTACATTGAAGAATAACCAGTATTCAAACATACATGGGCTACTGTGAATATTTGATGTGGAATTATTTCAAAGCAATCATTTCTAAGTAATGAGCATGAAGTTTGACATTTATAAATCTAGGATATCCAGATAAACCTTTCAATCAGTTACCTGCTACTGTGAATGGTTCAATTACTGAATAGAGTAGAGATTACAGAATTGTGAAAATTAAACCTTTTTTATGTTCTTGCAGGTTAAAAGGCTCCTACCAAACAGTGAAGTCGTTCTCAAGTACATGGAGAAGACAGTCATCAATGGCGAGACATTTTACCGTTGGCCTACCAATGATGACCTTTCTCAGGAGTCTATGGACAGTATTGTTAAATCAAAGTACTGAAAGTACTGTTGGAAAGCAAATTTGCTGGTTATGTCTAAAGGCCTTTCTAGTTGTTAGCAATATGAATTACACGGAGTTGGATAAAAGTAATTAATTGAATTTGATTCTTTAGAAAGTTACAAAATACAAATTATGAAAGGATAATGTCTGTTCCATATCAGCACAATATACTGAACAAAAGAGAAAACTTTACGCTGCAAGATTTCTTGTTTCTGAAAAAGTATCGAACTAAAAGCCTGACTTTATTTTTACAATATTTCCATGGCATTCGGCAATCGTTTTGTCGAAGTTTCATTGCCTTGTCTCCTTTAATGTCAGAGTTACGGCCCTTAATGCATTTACAGCTAATTTCATCTGATGCCACATACGCGCGATAAACGATTCATTATTTTTACGGAATTGGTCATATCCGGGTTGCAAAAAAAACCACAAAACATCTCTCTTATCACTTGTAGCAAGCTCTAAAATAAAGGTCTAATCTGTCAATTTTGTGAATTACCCCCCTTTGACATAAACAAATAGGGAATTTAAAATGTTTGATATTCATAAATTGCACACCTGAAAAACGGACCCCTGTCACACTTAAAGGGTCCGTTTTTCATCCCCATAATCAAGATCAACAAAACGTTTAGTGTTTGGCACAACCAAGTCAATGAACGATGCGAAGCACATTCATTTGATTTCTTTACTTGTTGAATTTAGAATAAATATGACAAGCAATGTATGTGTAAAGTTTTAACTTTTGTTCAGTATACTATGGTAGGTTCTATAAAGTTTCTATGGAAAATCCAATTGCCGAAAACATAGTGCTGTTTTAACTCATTTCGGGCACTAATTTTCAATAAAATGTTATAAGGAAATGATGTAGAAAGCAGAAATTGGAAGGCATGTGGTCTTGGGTCCTCTCCAAACAGGGACTGGGAGAGCAGAGCCTCCTATCCGGGGGCCGAATTCTCCCAGCCGAAAACGACTATAAGGCATTCTAGCACTCTATATGTTCTCCTATACCCAATGTCATGTTCTGAAGTAGGTTGACGTGAACTTTTGCAAAATTCGGTACATTGGACAAGTTTCCACTAAGACCCCCCCCCCCCACACACACACACAACAGCCTCCGGAAGTCGTCCTTACAGGCAAAAGGCGAAATTTTTAACCTGGGAACGGTTGACTGTAAATCAAATAAAATAACCGGCTATCCGGCTATCAACGAATTCATTCAATTTCATAGTTTTTGTTCCACTTAAAACTTCTCTTTATCACTGTATATTGAATGCACGTGCGCTTAATCGCTGTATATTGAATGCATGTGCGTCGTCATCGATTTCTCCCCATTTTTTGGGAGCCTCGTTTTGAAAATGTCGATTTGTTACTATTTTTAGTAACAATTCACATGTATACAATGTTAATTTCCCATAAACCCATTGTTTGCCTCCGGAAGTTAATCAGAGTCTTCTCTGATGAAAATTCGCTCTTCGATTTTTGGATGTCGCTATTTACATCAGAGCGCTGTCCAATTCAAAAACAAAAGAAAATTCCGACACAAGTTATGTCGCTGTGTCGGAATTTTCTTTTGTGTTTGACTGGGACAGCGTTCCGTTGTAAATAGCGACATCCAAGTATCATCGAGCGAATTTTCATCAGAGAAGTCTCGGATTACCGGAAGTGTTCTGCGGGTACGGACTAAAACATAAATGAAAGGAGTCTATACCCTAATTAGAATGCATTTGATCTCTGAAAACTACATGTCTTACTTGCTAAAACATGTGTTCCGTAACTACTTTATCCTTTTCCCAAATAAGACCGGGTTTGACAGCCCGTAAAGAAAATGTTCGGGGGAATATTGGGATGAAAGAAGAAACTGCTGATAATCAGAATTTTCTACTTTAACCTCGATATTGTCTTTGGTATTATCTACAAATAGTTCTAATTTCATCTATGTATATACCAATTTTGTCGTCTGCTACGGCTTTTTTTTTATTTTGACCAATCTGATATGTTTCTATTTGGGAAATGGTTAACATACTAACAATGTAAATTGATTTGATTCTATGTATGCCTATCCATCTAGATCTATATCTATAGATTAAAAAGTTAACACCGTTTTTTAAACCAAGTGGTGAAAGGATTGCTAGTCTGATTTCTATGCATTTTGAGCATATATCATCACATATTCTGGTTTCCCAGATTTCTACTTTCGCTTTGAAATGCCTAGCTACACGCAAATACTAGCAAGGCCTATTAGACAAGATGTCTATGTCATTAACCTTAAAATACCCACTTAGTTGATCAATCAATTATTGTGAACGCGATTAAATGCATGGCTTATCGAAAATCATTGTTTAGTTTCGGACATCAAAACGTGTAAGAATTTGGGCATAGAAAGATTCTAAAAATAGACGTGTCCTAGTTCCTATTTTTAGCGCTTGAAGTGGGTCGCATATTTCATAGTTCAGTAAACTTGACTGACCCATTTTCAACGAAAGATATTGGTCTGGCTATTGAACCGTAATGAAAGCAAATTACTACGTGATCGTTTCTCCTCTTTTAACACATGTTTAATTGAATGTTTTATCATCGGTCACACAATTGAATATCTTATGTACAACTATAGAATTCAGTATTGAATATTCGAAAGGTTGTTCTTGTCATTGATCTTTGCTTTTGATAGAACTATTTATAGTGAGGAAGACCGGGAGATGTTGTGTGGTATGCAGAGAATGTAAAAGTGCAGAGAATCACGACTGCAATGAAAAGCAAATTTTGCAAATTTGCTTTCCAAAAATGAGTGATCCAATTCTGGTGGAAGAGAAAAGCACAACCAGGATCCAAGTTTTCAGATTTAACTAATTTCATTGATTGATTACATGGTGCTGTTTAACCCTTTCCAAAACAAAATTCAAAGCTTCTGCAGACGACAACATTAAAGTAAACTAATAAGGAAATTTCTGTACAATGTAGTATAGAAAATATTGAGGCAATCAGCATCAATGTTTTCCCAAACCTTTTCTAATTGGGATGTCAAAACCCGGTCTTGTTTGGGAAAGGGTCAAAGTATGTTGTACAATATATTTTCCATCATGAAAAAGAAACATTTTAAAAAAAACATCTGTATGAAAAGGAAAAAATGTTGGAAAACAGCATTTTCTCCTATTCTCACAATGATTGTTTTACCCTTCCCTCCAAAAAAGCAAAAAAATTCAATTTTTCAGTCACATGTAATTTGTTATCTGTAGATGCTTTTAGTTTGGACAAGTCTAAAAAAATGTTGGTGGTAAAGGCTTAACATTTTCCCAAACAGCAACTTTTTAGGGTTGTACAACTTGATAGATGTTGCAGACATCAAAATAAATTATATATAAAGGAGAAAATATGTATGCTAAACCCAAGAAAATTTTGAGGCAAAATGAGAAAATGCTGGTCATCAGCACTTTCTCCTTTTGCCTCGATGTTTTCCCAAGCCTATTCTCTTCGGGAGGTCAAAACCAGGTCTTGTTTGGGAAAGGGTTAAGACAAAATATTTGTTCTGACTGTTTGTTATTAACGAAATTAGTAGTTATGCAGAGAATAGTGTTATATCATTGTGTTTTTAAAGGTGGAATGGCACTCATAATCATGCAAATTTTCCGAGAACTTCATACAAAATAAATATGTTTTATTAAAATATGGCCTTTAAAGTGCATATATGCCAAATCTTAGCTTTCTATCTTGTGTATTGGCTAAGATGTCGACGGATTTAAAACCCCATATGTTCCATTATTGTAAATATTGTCCCCGGGACAATTAATCATGGGGTTTTAAATCTGTCGACATCTAAGCCAATACACAAGGTAGAAAGCTAAGATTTGGCATATATGCAATTTAAAGGCCATATTTTGATAATATATATTTATTTTTTTGTACGAAGTTCTCAGAAAATTTGCAAGATGTTAAATGTCATTCCATATTTAAACTTTCTAATACTGTAATGATTGTTCTCAGAATACATGTCTGTCCTGTTACGTGACAGGGGCTTAGTCAAATAGTTTTGAAATGTCACAGCATTGTCACATTAGTATCACAATTCTGCTTTCTTTGTCTTCAGATGTTCTGTTGAAAGGTTCCTATTTGTCTCTCCTGTTCATGGTGATGGAAAAAAAGACAAGAAACTTTTTAAAAAAAAAACTTGTCAGGAAATTGAAAAATTTGTGCAACGCTTAAAATTTCCGACAAGGGAAATTCTTACCATAAGTACTATAGTCTGACAATTTTGCCCATCTTGAGACAAATATTAGTTTATGATAATAACACAGTGTATTACATGTGTTTTTGACCTATTAAAACCTCAGTTTTTGTCATTGATTATGTTTTGGTAAAAATGTCTGTCCTGTTACGTGACTTTCAACAGGAGTATTGAAGATTGAGAAAATTATGACTCAAGGTAATGAAATTATCTTAATCTTACATTTTTACGATAATATAGATGTGTAACTTTAGAACAGAGGCAAAAGTTCTCTTCTATCTTGATTTTAAATTTTTGACCACATTGTCCGGCCTTTGGATCTCTAGAGCAAATTATGAGTCATTTTCTTCTTATACTTCCTTATGTTTGCAATGAGCATTAGCCTATGCCTTTTCGTAGATGTTCAAGAAAGGACAAAATGTGGACAGATTCTATCAGTACTCACCCTATGTTGTGGGTTCTCATTTGAACCATCTCATAGGGTTTAATCAGCAATTAATGATTTGATTTGATCTATTGGGGTTTAATGCCATTTTCAACTGCTATGGTCATATTGCGGTGGCTGGAGCACCAAACCTGGGATTCCTCAGGTACATGTATTTCTCTCACCAGTACTACTACAATATTCAAAGCGAGCCTCAAGCTGCTCTCTTACATAGATGATTCACACCCATTGGTGAGAGACAAATGACTCTTGTCAAATGTCAGAATAGATACTGGCCAAGCCGGAGTTTGAACTCGCTACTCCTGGATTGACAAACTTTGACATTACCTACTGAATTGTCCAGGCTCGGCACAAAAATGGTAATTTGCTTTCCCAAACAAGACCTGCTTTTGATGTCTCTATTAGAAAGGACTTGGGAAAACATTGAGACAAAAGAAGAAAACGCTGATAATCAGCGTTTTCTCCTTTTGCCTCAATATTTTCTGACCCATATTGTACCCAAATCCTTTCCTTTTTAACACGAATTTTGTCATCTAGGACAGCTTTCCAATTGGATCATTGAAAAATTTTGATGTTTGGGAAAGGGTTAAAAAGCATCACCTGCTCTTATATGTTGCCCTGTTTACTTACTTCATCTATAGTTTTGACCAGATCTATTTTCTTCATGTTTGAATCCCATTTGCCGCGCGGACCCTCGGGTGTCGGATCGACATAGTGAAATACTGTAGATGGTGGTGCATTGATGATTGCCTCCCCTTTGTATCTGAGGAATAAAGAAGACATTTTATGAGAATTTTTATCTAATCTTGATTAATTTTGGCACAATCATTGTCAAAATTGCTTAGAATGTTTATCCTCATTCATCTAGAAGAATCCATGAAACTCTGAAATGTTATTTGTCTCGATGTCCTCTCAGGTAAGCGATCCAGAGCCATCTTGGCCCTCTTGTCTTCATGGGTAAATCCTATTTTCCGTCTCGGGCGTCGGATCGACGTAGTGAAACACTGTGTGTGTAGATGGCGGTGATTGCCTCCCCTTTGTATCTGAGGAATAAAGAAGACTATTCATGAAACATTTTATATATATCCTTGATTAAGTTTGGTTCAATCATTGTCAAAATTGCTTAGAATGTTTATCTTCATTTATCTAAAAATCAATCGAGCTCTAAAAATTCTACATGATGTTTGTCTTAAGGTTCTCTCATGACTAAGCAGTCAAGTGCCATCTTGAATCCCACTTTCCCTGCAGACCCTTGTGTGACAGATTGACGTATCTTAAAATATAATATAAAGCATTTCATGAAAATTCTTATTTTCAAACCTTGATTGACAATATTCAAATTTGAACCCTAGTTTTGTGCATGTACACAGTCGTAGGGGCCTCAGGACATTAAGAGACATAAATTCTTATTCTTCTGATATAATATTGTCTTCTGCATCAGTCTG
The DNA here is from genome assembly GCA_963680895.1 of Fragum sueziense. NCBI lineage: Eukaryota > Metazoa > Mollusca > Bivalvia > Cardiida > Cardiidae > Fragum > Fragum sueziense. The sequence goes on along the minus strand of OY804598.1, from coordinate 48,365,876 downwards.
CATCAGCTTCGATTTTTTTTAACCAATAAATTGACCAAACGCCGACTGTCAATCAAAAACATTGATTAGCCAATGGACGATCAGAAAGATGTCATGCCCCAATTGTTCTTCGTTGCACAAGTTATTGTATCGATTTATCAACTGACTATCAAAACAATCGACATGCCAATGGCAAAGAATTTTGTGCCAACAATAGACTAGGCTTATCGTTATATTTTGATAAACCGTCCGTGTTGTTATAAAATCTGGTAACTACGGCTTAAATCAAGCCATAATTACGAGATTTTATAACAACACCTACGAAATACTATTTTGTTTGTCCGAATTTACGTCACGATTAACTGGATAAAATCGTTCCTTATTGACGATCACATCCCCATTGTTTGTCTTAAATTCTAAGTTGGGCGGAGCGATCTGTCGATTGGCATTTGGTCAATTACTGGTAATGGATTAAAAGAGATTGGATACATTCACAAAGAATTAAGATAAAGTATCAAAATCATAGAAGGGTTACATTTCATTTAATTTTTATGACTCACAACAGTTATTCAAAGGTACACAAGACAAATTTTTGATGCATAGCATCCAAAGTAGCCCAGAATCTTTTGGCCAGCAATAATTCAAAAAGTTTCTGCATGGTGTCTGTTACATATGCTACATTGTAAATACATGTATATAATATTGTCTGCGCATGCTCATATATATTCCCGCCTATGTATCAAGGCACTTGGTAGTTGTACGTTGTATATTAAAGGTTGAATGTAAAACACGCATTGTGTAATATCTTCCATATATACCCAAGCTAATAAACCACACTTGTGGTAAGCAGAACTCCAAAGTATAACATGGTGTCAGAAGTGGGATTTAAATTCGCTTGAAGAAAATCGTCGTATACAAAATTTGGAGTTGCTTTGTTCAAGAAAATCGGAACAATCCACGATAATGGCTGAATCGCTGCCATACCCAGTTATGGATTGGTCGTCAACAAACCTGCCGGACGCATGGAATAAGTTTAAGAAACACTGTGGACTTATGTTTGACGGGCCACTGAAAGGCAAAAACGCGAAAGAAAAGTGCGCTTACATTTTGTTGTGGGTAGGCGACCGTGGACGCACAATCCATGAGTCTTGGAACCTCACAGAAGAGCAAAACAAGTCACCACAAGTTCTGTACGACAAATTCAAAGAATTCGTACAGCCAAAGGCTAATCCAGTCTGCGCCAGATATAAATTCCGACACGAGTACCAGAACGAGGACACGATAGACGAATATATCACGAGATTAACGATAATTGCCAATAATTGTGACTATGGGGACTACACTGACGAAATGATCCGCGATCAGATAATATTTGGATGCCGATCTGATCGTGTCCGAGAGAAACTAATAGAAAGGGGACATGAATTAACAATGGACATGGCCAAACAAATTATCCAAGCTCACGAGTACAACAAACGTGAAATTGACGCCATGAAGGTAGAAAGGGACGTCGACGCGATCCGACGATCAGATGCCAAGCCACATGGACGGCGACGACAGCGACGGAGACGACGCGACCCCAAAATGGACAAAAATAGTGAGAAAGAAAGAATATGCTCACGTTGTGGACACAATAAGCATAAAAACAAGAATGACTGCCCGGCGATGGGAGAAAAATGTAACAAATGTGGGAAACTGAATCACTTTGCTAGAATGTGTAGGTCTGAATCCCAGAATAACGTGCATTTAGTTGAGAATTCAGGGAAAGGTTTAGAATCAAATGGATCTAGCAGTGAAGAGGAATCATTCTATGTGTATACGGTAGGTGGTTCTTCTTATCGATCAGACCTTGCACTTGTCAATATTTCCATTTGCAAACAGAAAATTGATGCTAAGATTGATACAGGGAGCCAGGTTAACATTTTGCCCCTTCATCTTAAAAAGCAATTAAACATAAATTCCCCTATGTTACCCCCCGATTCGCGTTTAAGGTCATACACAGGAGACACGTTGACTGTCCTTGGTAAAATGACACTGCAGTGTAGATACAAAGATAGGTCTTCACAAGCCTGCTTCTACATTGTCGACCAGGAAAACGTACCTGCGTTGTTAAATTTGGAAACGGCGCGAGAATTAGGGCTAATCCAATTAACATACGCGGTAACGGAACATGCTGCCGTATCAGAGCCTTTGCTGCGCGAGTACGGTGACGTTTTTGAAGGTATAGGCCAGTTTGATGGCAAATGTTCTATCAGACTGAAAGACAATGCCACGCCTGTAGTCTGCGCCACAAGAAAAGTGCCCCATGCGTTACAAGAGAAACTTAAGTGTGAACTAAGTTCTATGGAGAACAAAGGGATCATTACAAAAGTGACGGAGCCAACGGACTGGGTAAACGCGTTAGTATGCGTTGAAAAACCCAATGGCAAGATCCGGATTTGCATTGATCCCAAAGCTTTAAACGATAGCATACAAAGACCCTATTACCCTATGCGTACTATCGATGACATCACCGCGAAACTGACAGGAGCGAAATTCTTCAGCGTCCTAGATGCAACAAAAGGGTACTATTCATGCCAATTGACCGACGAGTCGTCACGACTTACGACTTTTGCGACGCCATTCGGACGATTCAGGTATCTCAGACTTCCGATGGGTCTAAAAAATTCTCAAGACATATACAATCGTAAGATGGACGAAATTTTAGAAGGTTTAAATGGAATAGCCTGTATTGTCGACGACATAATTGTCTATGGGAAAAACGAGGAAGAGCATGATCGAAATTTGAAACAATTGCTCGTTCGTGCGAGAGAAAAGGGTTTAAAATTCAATCCGGAAAAGACCGTAGTTAAGCGAAAACAGGTCAACTATTTTGGTCACGTGATCACAGACAAGGGATTGTCTGTAGACAAGGACAAGGTATCCGCGATTTTGAATATGAAAACCCCAGAATCTAGACAAGAGCTTGAAACCATATTAGGTATGCTCACATACCTATCCAAGTTTGCGCCAAATCTTGCTGACGAAACTAGCCCCATGCGCATGCTCCTGAAAAAGGACACCGAGTTCATCTGGGGACCTGAGCAAGACAAAGCATTCCACAGGGTTAAACAAATAATTACCCAGGCACCGGTTTTGTCATACTTTGACCCAGCAAAACCAGTGACTTTGCAAGTCGATGCAAGCTCGAAAGGCATTGGATGTGCATGCCTGCAAGACGGAAAGCCAATAGCATACGCCTCAAAAACATTGACTGAAAGCCAGAAATCTTGGGCACAAATTGAAAAAGAACTTTTGGCTATACTGTTTGCATGTCTGAAATTTAAACAGTATATTTACGGTAAACGAACGACAATCGAAAGTGACTGTAAGCCCTTAACATCAATTTTGAAAAAGCCTCTTTGTGTAGCTCCGCCGAGACTCCAAAGAATGTTGCTACAACTTCAACCGTTTGACATTGAAGTTATTCACAAAAAGGGTACCAGCATTCCCTTAGGCGACGCTCTTAGCAGAAATTTTGAGTCGAAAACATACTCAGATATGTTTGATGGGCTTGACACCCATGTGCACACAGTACTCAAGCAACTACCGATTAGCGATCAAAGACTTGAGAAAATACGCGAAGTTTCGCGAACCGACCAACAAATTCAAAGGTTAATTCAGGTCATGAATGACGGCTGGCCTGAACTTCGTCAAAACTGCCCAAAATCAATAGTTGATTTTTGGAACCACAGAGACGAACTTTCGTTTGAGGATGGGTTATTATTCAAAGGTCAAAAAATAGTAATCCCAAAAACATTGCGTTCAGACATGGTCAAGGCCGTACACGACAACAGCCATCAAGGTTGTAATCAGGCCACGCGCCGAGCCTGTGACATCATGTTTTGGCCAGGTATGAGTAAAGAACTGACAGACTACGTTCTTTCATGCCCCGTGTGTGAAAAACATCGCTCCGCCAATGCGAAAGAACCCTTAATACCACATGATATACCACAAAGACCCTGGCAAAATATTTCATGTGATTTGTTTGCGTTTGAAAACCAGCAATATCTCATTACCGTTGATGCATATAGTCGACATTTTGAAATAGACTTGCTGCCAACGACAAAGAGTATTACTGTTATCCGCAAACTAAAGGTTCACTTTAGTCGATTTGGAATTCCTGAACAATTGAAATCGGACAATGGACCGCAATTTACATCTGCTGATTTCTCAAAATTTGCAAACGATTGGCATTTTAATCATGTTACATCGAGTCCCAATCATCAGTCTTCTAATGGATTGAGTGAGATTTATGTGAAACATGCAAAACGAATTCTCAGAAAAGCAAAGGATGCCAACTGCGATCCTTACCTTCCACTTCTAGAATATCGTAATACACCGTTACAATGTGGTTATTCACCAGCACAGCTTCTAATGGGAAGACGGTTAAGATCAGTCTTACCATCAACTGATCAGCAATTGACACCTTCTCCGGTGAACACCGAACAAGCCCGCGAAAAAATGGTTTCGCTGCGTGAAAAATCAAAATTCTATTACGACCAAAAAACTAAGCCACTTCCAGAAGTCGTGCCAGGTCAGCGCATTATGTTTCAAAAATCCCCGGGAGATAATTGGGAACGTGCGAAAATATTGCAACAAAACACTGACAGGTCGTATGATATCCAGACCCCGGACGGTGCGACCTATAGGCGTAACCGCATTTTTATCAACAGAGCAAAACCCAGACACGAATCAATTAACGGTAATAAAAACACCCAGCCGCCAATCCCTAACGGAACCCCAGCCTCTGTATCACCTAGCATAATAAGTAATGACACACCTAATTATGTGACAAGGTCTGGCCGACGAGTTCACCACCCACGGTTTTACTCACAGGATGAATGGGAAACCAGAATGCTTCAAAGGGTCACGCGACAAGATAAAACGCGGAATGACGCCTTTGAAGTCGCGGTAGTGACATGGAAATCTGAGAATTCCAGATATATTCAGAAATTGTTATTTTCTACTAATATTTGTATACTATGACATACACTAATTACAGGCACTAATTACAGATTTTAAGGTCAGATCGAATAAGAACTATGTGTGTAGAATGGGTAAAAGAAATTTTTGAAATTAAGTTTCTGTGATACCAATGTTTAGTCGTGATATATGGCCTTGATTTATGCATTAGATTTGGCGTACCAGTATGCTTAATCCGAGTCTCCTCTGATGTAAATACGCTCTTTGATATTTTGATTTTTCGCTATTTACATCAGAGAGCGTTGCTCTTTGAAAACAGCGGAAAGTTCGGTAACGTTACAAGTAACTTGAAGCTTTGTTTTTGTGTATCATATCGAATCACTCGGTAAAACACTGTAGGGTATAGATCAATAAATCATTTTTTGTCATACCTGACAAAAAATTTCATTTCAAATCGGCCTGCTGGATGAGTATAACCTTTGATTTTGAATGGAAGGTCAAGGTAAACAAAGGCTGCTCAGGTGAGGGTTGTTGCAAAACATTGCCTATTAACCTTTTAGAAATACTTTTTGGTCGTAATTTTTTCAGCAGCCATAACAATAAATGGTTCATTTATCGATATCATCAGGGGTTTTAACGATAGCGTTTAAGATTGGACGGTGAACGATGCGCAACAATTTGTTGCGAACTTCTTGATTTTTTCAAAGAGCAACGCTCTCTGATGTAAATAGCGAAAAACCAAAATATCAAAGAGCGTATTTACATCAGAGAAGACTCGGATTACAGTATGCTATTACAAACGTTGAGACTTTGATAGGTTCAGATCAAATTGGCAGTGGTAATAATATTTGTTTGTTTGTTTGACTAAATTTCTGGACTAAATCATTTAGCAAGTGGCAAGAATCCGACAGTTTCAATTTCAATGTTCACGACAAAAACAATCCATGTCAAAAGTGTATGTCATAGTATACAAATATTAGTAGAAAATAACAATTTCTGAATATATCTGGAATTCTCAGATCCCACATATTTTCTCACTATTATTATATCCCTTATTTTACTAGTAAGGGGTGTCAAGACGAGATCTATCTTGTTTTGGACATGGTACATTCTGTAACCATAGCTTGAGCAAGACGAAGTAAATAAGTATAGGTCATCCATAAACACTGCTTTTTATACATTGTCTGCTATATATTTTATATTTATATTTTACATCAGTTATATTCTTGATGTACCTAGTAACAAATTGGCGTGGCAAATGATTTTAAAACATGAAAAAAATACTTAACGACATTCTGTCAGTTTGAATCTACTACATGTTGTGAAGAAGCTTTGAGAGCCAATCATGGGTGTTGATCAGACGGTATGTATGCACTAGCCGATGAGGATCCATGTTTGACTATTTGCTTGCTAATAATGTCAACCATATGGTCAATCGAGTCATTTTCCCTAAAGTTCACAATGAGACTTATTTAGCTATATCGGAGAAATGGAGCTGATGGCGCCGCGCCGAAATGGAGATTGTTATTACAATTACTTGGTGGTCATAATATGAATTCACATGTATCTAACGTCAATATCAAATACTTTTAAACGCAGCAAATATTTTGAAAAAAAGAGAAAAGAATTTCAAGCTCGACCAAAAGCAATTTCCATGTCACTACCGCGACTTCAAAGGCGTCATTCCGCGTTTTATCTTGTCGCGTGACCCTTTGAAGCATTCTGGTTTAAACTGATATAATCATTTCCCAAATAGCAAAATTTAAGTTATTTGAATTGATAAAGATGTTCAACATACCATGGAAATATTTTGGCAAACAGAAAAAATGCAGGGTCTGTATTATCAACGATCGTACGATTTGTTTTCGCGTAATTACTTGAAACAGAAAACCTGATTGGCCCAATCTGATTTCTCGTTCAATCAGATGTTTTGTTACACAGTTTACACAAATCGTGGTCATAAGATCGTTGATAATACGGGCCCCTGGTTACCAGCATTTTTTCTTTCGCCTATATGTTGTCCAAGCCTTTTCCTTTATGAAGCTTAAAATCCAAAGCTTGTTTAGAAAAACGTTAAAGGGCTTACGTTCACTGACATGAGTATAAAATAATCATACCATAGCATTCGATAAAATACAAAATTTAAGTTTACAGAAACAATCATGTTTTGAATGCTCAATAAATTTATCACGTTCAGCAGCTGAACTAAAACAATGAAAAAAATAATTTATGTAAAAAAAATATGAAAAAAAATCGAGGGCTAGCGAGATTTGAACTCATGACATATAAGCTATGATGAACTCTTAGTCCGGTGTCGTAACCACTGTACCACTCAAGCTTTTATATATAATGGAGGTTATAAAGGTTTAAAGTATTTACACAATTGGGATTTGTCCCTATCGAAATTGAAGGATATGAAACAATAAACAAATTCATATTTTATGCAGTATATTTCCTCGTGAATGTCTTAACATGTCAAAAAAATATGCTTTTAATTCAATAATCCTTATCGACATACATTTCAACCATTTTCAACAAAAAGGTCGAACATTTTGTACAGTGGTCGCCTAACAAACTCTACACGGGCATATCTCATAGCTCATGGCTCGGCTGCCAATAAAAAAGTAAAGCGTATTTGAAGAATTCATGAAAATTTCCTTATTGATTTAAAAATATATAAAAAGGGGGAAAAATAATCTAGCGTGAGTGGGTCTCGAACCTATAGAACAAAAGTGTTCAGGCTTTGGTAACGCATGCCTAGCACTCTATCCATTAGACCACGGCGGCACTTATGTTTCGCAATACTAAAACAAAATAAAAATATAGTATAATTTATCAGATTAGATTGGTTATCGCCCCTGAGTTGGTCCATAGAAATAACGAAACACATTAGCAAATACCAAAACACATTTACAGTATCGATTTTAGAATGGATCAGTTCATAACGAATATATATTACCGTTATTTATTCAACACTGCATACAAAATTCTCTTCTTGCTGTTATTAAGCATAAACAACAATAGTTAACATGATGTGTTATAGTTCTTCGTGTGTTTCGGTATTTCTATGGACCGATCCGGTCACATGATTGAGCGGTTAGTAATTCGCATCTGGGGAAATTAAAAAAGTATACAAATGCAAGTTTTATGCATTGTATTTCCCCGTAAATGGTGTAAGCATATAAAACAAACATGTTGTTAATGTAACAATCATTATCAACGTACAATTTAACCAGTTTCAACAAATATGTCGAACATTTTGTACAATAATCGACTCCCTAACTCTGCATGTTAATATTTTAAAATCGTTACAAAGGTAGCCCAGCTAAAGGCTGGGCTACCAATAAAAGTGAAATTGAGGAGCAATTTAACCCTTTCCCAAACAAGACCAGGTTTTGACTTTCCTAATAGAAAAGGCTTGTGAAAACATTGAGACAAAAGAAGAAACTGCTGATAACCAGCAGTTTCTCCTTTAGTCTCAATATTTCCTATGCCATATTTTACACAAATTCTATCTTTAATAACATCCATTTTGTCATTTGTGGCAGTTTTTTAAGTGGATCACACTAAAATTTTGCCGTTTGGGAGAGGGTAACAAAAGTACCACCTCTTATGCTCAGTCAGGTGCAGTATTGTAAAATAATAAATTCTTTTCACCCAATTTGTCACACAGCTTTATTTCTAACATAAATGAAATGTCTCGCTTTTATTCGGAAATAATGATCTAGCGGTATTTTCCTTTTAAAGAACAAATTGTGGTATTATTTAAAATACATAACTACAGTTGTCGCCACATCGTATGGCACGTGTTTATGTTTTGTTTAACGTTCAATTACATTTGAACAAAATATAAACATTGTGCCATACGATGTGGCGACAACTGTAATGATGGAGAATTTCATCATTTTTCAAGAACAACCTCGTAACTGCAGCTTTAAACAAGCTGCAGTTACCAGGTTTTTGTTGAAAAGCAGCAATCTATATTAGGTTTATTTGAACTTTCAATGCATGATCTTTGCACTTATAAGCCCTTTAAAAAATCTTTTCTCAGATATATAAATATTTCAATATTTCAACCCAGATTAATTCTGATGAAAAAAATTGAGCCTGTCAATTAGGCCATTACCGAAGACAGTAACTGAGAATTTGTAGAATTTGTGAACTTGTGCAGAAAATATTTAGGCAAAAGGAGAAATTGCTGATTTTTAGCAGTTTCTTCTTTTGACATTTTTTTCCAAAATGTTTTTCAATGGGCATGTCAAAATTAGGTTTGTTTTGCAAAGGGTTTACCCATTCCTAAACTGTGAGTTACACTTGTTCAACGCCTCAAAGGATGAAAGCTTTGGAAAACATGGTGGTAAATGAAGAAGTTGCTTGTAGCAAGCAATTTCCTCATTTCCCACAAAGTTTTATACCAAGAGAGACCATAAAACGTAAAATTACATTCACTTGAAATTGTCATCTGCAACATCTTTGAAATTGGACCAGTCAGAAATTTCACGACAATGTTTTGCGTTGTTCAATTAAAAAGCTGCCACTGAAGACAAAATGAATGCTAATCAAGGTTGGATTTGCGTACAAATAGCTAAGAAAATATTGAGGCAAAAGGAGAAACTGCTGGTTATCAGCAGTTTCTTCTTTTGTCTCAGTGTTTTCCCAAACCATTTCTTCCTGGGACATCAAAACCAAGTCTTGTTTTTGAAATAGTTTACCTAGCTTCTGATGACACATCAGTGATTTTTTTTCCTAAAAAAACAGTCGTTATTGGGCCCCTTTCCCCTCTCTGGGGAATATACTTTTTTCCCCCATTTTAGATCAATTTTCCCCTCCTGGAAATTGATTTTTTTGTTGAAAAGAAAAAAACAAATCATATTTAGATTCTAGGCATCTCTAATAGTTCAAATGGTTGTTTGAATGTCCCATTATGATATACAAGCAAGTTAAATGCATTTATATCACTGTATTTGAGAGTGTAAGCATGTATTGAAATTTCCCCTTTTTGGGCGTTCACGCGCAAATTTTCCCCCACCAATGGGCCCTGACTGCCTTCCCCCAAAATGAAAAATAAACATTTGAAGCTGTCATTGTTTGGGACAGGGTTAGGCATGTTACAGAATGCAGAATGCAGATTATCTTTCAAAAACATGACTAAATGATTGATAAATCAATATGTTGACCGACGGTAGCCATTTGTCACTTGTTGAAAGTAGAAAGCACTTAATTAATCTTGCAGATTATTGATCACTTAAACCTTTCCCAAACAGTAAAATTTAATTCCACTTGAAAGACATTTCCAAAAATATGAAAGTATCAAAAAGCAGAAGTTTTGTGGATTATAGCAAAAGAAAACGTCAAGGGAAAACAGGAAAATGCCTGTAATCTGCAGTCTTTAATTTTTTGATTATCTATCTATGTTTTTATTGCTTTCATTTTTCTTGGTCATCAGATCTTGGTATTGTTTGGGAAAGGGTAAAAGTCAATTCCAGACAACAAACATCAATTAAGCTTCCATAAATAATTTTTCACTCCATCACTAAGCCAGTGATGCATGTAAGAGATTTCCATAGTTAATATTGATTATAATTAACCCTTTCCCAAACAAGACCTGGTTTTGACGTCCCTAATAGAAAAGGCTTGGGAAAACATTGAAACAAAGAAGAAACTGCTGATAACCAGCAGTTTCTCCTTTTGTCTCAATATTTTCTATGTCATATTGTACACAAAGTTCTTTCTATAATAACTTCCATTTTGTCATTTGTGGCAGTTTTTAAAGTGGATCACCCTATAATGTTGCTGTTTGGGAAAGGGTTAATCAAAAACAGCAGTTCATTGGTTATGTTTGAAAGTGCTGAAATAAATATACAGCTTGAATAAGAGCTTCGTGGAGCGGCGCATATACGCCCGAGAGGGGGCTTGTCAGTAAAATTGGCCATCAGGGCAGATAATTCAAGAATGCCAAGAGTTATCTGAATTTTAAAAATGGCATGCACAAGGAGATTCATTATAGCAAGTTTTGTCATATTGTGATTGAATATCGCTAACGGACGGATGGACAGATGAACCACTAGGGCCATAACGTAATACGACCCTTTGGGCGTATAATAAGCTGATGCTACTGTCTGTAACATTTACAGCTCTCACAGCATCTTAAAGTCACAGCTCACTTTTTACACTTTTTCCCTTTTCCATACGGCAAAAATTACGGTGATCCACTTCAAAAACTTCTACAAATGACAAAATTGATGTTATTAAAGATAGGATTTGTGTAAAATGTGGCATAGAAAATATTGAGACAAAAGGAGAAACTGCTGGTCATCAGCAGTTTCTTCTTTTGTTTCAATGTTTTCCCAAGCCATTTCTTTAAGGGACGTCAAAACCAGGTCTTGTTTGGGAAAGGGTTAACCCATGTAAGACGACAAAATTCTAAACTTGTCCAAATTCAAAGATAATGCATATAACAATTTCAAGTGAATGAAATGTTAGATCTACATTTTTTGGTCTTTTAGGAGAGAAAACTTTGTGGGAAATGAAGAAATTCCGTGTGACACGCAATTTCTCCATTTTCCACAATGTTTTCCAAAGCCTTTATCTTGTAGGGCGTCAAAAAGCATCATTGTGTGGAAATGGGTAAAAAATGGTCATGAAAAGAAATTAACCCATTACCACACAATGACTCTTTTTGACTCCTCACATAAAATTGACTTTGGAAAACATCATGGAAAATGAAGAAATTGCTTGTGACAAGCAATTTCTTCATTTCCCACAATGTTTTCTACCCAGAATGGCCAACAAATGTAAAATTTCATTCACTTGAAATTATCGTTTGCAACATGTTTGAATTTGGACAGGTCCAAATTTTGTCGTTTGGTAATGGGTTAAAGCCTGGCTTGATGTGATAATATGGCAACTAAGGTAACTATGGTAATGATATATTGGTGAAACAATAGAAATCGTATTTTGGTTTTAGTCGCAGAATAGTTCTATAACACTAATTCATTTTATTGGTAAACAGTGTACAAGGTGGTCATACCACATGATTAATGACATCATAAACTGACGGTGTTAATGTAAATTGTCACCCCACATCAACATTTCAAACGGCTGTAGAGCAACATCGGGTTATTTCGACCATCGGGAATTATCGACCATTTACTGTTTTAATTACCATTTCCTTCATATGATCTCATTAGATTTCACTATAACTTAAAAATCCGACACACTAGATCTTTACCAAGTATTATGTCTACATTTCTACCCAAAATATGGCGTTTTTCAAGAATTTTTAACCATTCATTGCAAGAGGCACATGAATGTTTTTTACAAAATGGCCGTCTTATCGGGTGAGTTAAGAGCTATGGTCATTGAAAAAATGGATATTTATGATAAAGCGCTGTGTATTTTTCAATTTCATTTATCAAAACAAGTGCCAAATTGAATTTCTCACCTCTCTAACTTTGTCTGATGACTATATAAGCTGTCTGACCGTAGATACATGCGTGGTCGATAACTGCCACTAACATTTATGGAGTGCGGGTATTACCGACCAAAGATGTCTCCTTCTTCCTGTAACTATGTTCAGAGGTCGGTAACACACACAAATGAAAGGCATTTTTTTAATAGAGCTGACAGTCTACGATGTTAGAACAAAAGTTAACCCATTTCATCTGCCACGTGGTTTGAACCCCCAATGGTCGATAATACCCCACACTCCTCCGATCAGTCATTTTTGTTCAGTTTATTACTATGCGACCTCGCTAGAAGTAATCATTCGTTTGTAAAAGCGATGACCTCTGCATAGAGATGACAGATCTTACACCCGTACATCAACTTTTAAACTATAAATAACATTTTGGGTAAGTGGTCGATAACTGCCACTCTGGTCGATAACAGACTGCTCAAGGTCATCTTATAAAAACGTTGGTACTTTATTACATTTCAAAGCTACATGGTCGGTAACACACGCAATCGAAAGGCAATATTTGAATCTCGGTGACAGTCAACGATGTTAGGTGGACAGTCAGCTGGTTTCACCCGTAACATAATTTGAACCTTAAGTGGTCGATAATACCCGTCGTTGCTCTAATTACTTTATCTTTTGTTTAAAATAAGCGAGACTGGGCCTATTCGAAGCACAATTTTGTAATTTATAAACACATGTTTACACCTTGTTCCAAAAAAGTGCGGTTTAAGCAATATTCGTGGACAACTTCGTGAAACCGGAGAAAATCTGGTAGAAGACCGGAAAAAATCTGGTAGATACTACGGTAAGCAAACCCAGAATTTGTAAGAAAAATAGCATATTTGTATCGATAATATGTTGATAACTTCATAGTGACATTGAAATGAGTCTAAATTTACCTACATAAGAACGTGCTATTGGTAAAACTGTACGAGGACATCGTAGTAAAGGCCGTCATGAATCGGCTACAACGGCAAGCAATTCAATCTACCAAGCTACATTGGAAAGCATACTAATGAATGGTTTCAGAAAACAAAATGCAAATGAGTATCTTTTGCGAACCATAATGTTTTATTCAACTGTTTATCACATATCATGTCTTTGTAACTTCGGTGTGTTGAATTCTTCCTTAACCCTTTCCCAAACAAGACCTGGTTTTGACGTCCCTAATAGAAATGGCTTGGGAAAACATTGAGGCAAAAGAAGAAACTGCTGATAATCAGCAGTTTCTCCTTTTGTCTCAATATTTTCTGTGCTATATTGTACACAAATACCTTTCTATTTAACAAGAATTTGTCTTCTAGAGCAGCTTTTAAATTGAACCACCCTGAAGTCTTGTAGTTTGGGAAAGGGTTAAGTAGGCTCCTCTTACTAATATTTTGTAGATGACTATTTGGTCGGTGTCTGTTTCACCACCGACTTCTTTCCACCGCTTCTAATTCGCTTTTGTTGACGAGGTGTAACAGGCTTCAATGGTGAACGTTTGATATCTATGACATTTATGTGTCTCACAGGGAATTCCACGTAATTGGCAAATTCATCATTACAAATTGTTTTAGAAGTTTTAGTTCTTCTTTTTTCGATCTTTATTATCTTTTTTCACAAGTTAGGCCTACCATCATCCGAAAAATAAACAAAGATTGAGTGTTAATCGTGTGTGAATAATCCGGGTTTTTTTTTATATTTTTTTCATTTTTTTTTTTTTTTTGATAACCTAGAAACGTTTAAAGTAACGATGGAACTGTCGTCATATAATTAGTCACATGGACACGACTACTAAGGTTTCGTTCAAGAACGAACACGAATCTCAGACAAAGTTTATAGATCTTTATGTTAAAAATGTGGTTTCATGTTTATATTTCAAGTCACTCGGAAATATACGGGACTAGTCACACAAAGGGGGACCAAATGAGAATGGTGAAAAGTAACGACCCGTATCAGACTGTGCAGTTTGCAAAGACTTAACGGGAATAGAATTCCATTGCGGTCTTTTTACACATGACTGGTCAAATACTCAGCAGCCAGGGAAAACACAAACAAACTAGATGGTTGTCCCATGAAAATTGCTATCGAGTCCGCAAAATGCTCTAGATGAATTTCATTTTGACATTTGACAGTGAGCTGCACAGTTACCTTGATCTTGTAGTTTTCTGATATTTCTTCCAAACATCAGGTCTACATTGACAGAGAACAAAAATTCCGCTATTTTTGCTTAAAATCCATTCATAAATGTTGGAGTTATGCCACGGACTAAAACGGGCAAACTGACGGACTGACTTACGCACGTACACCTAGCTGTTATATAGTGACAAGGAACTATGTCTCGCTCACCGCAATCGGGCTCAAAAAAAAACAAAACATGAAAACTATGGTAATAGAGTCGGGTGTGAAATATTTATAATTTCTGCTTTCCAATGTAGCTTCTGCTGCCCGATATAGCTTTCTCATAGTTGTTCTTTTACCGGCAAGATTTTATTTGCTTTTCTACTTCTGATTTATCTAAAAAAATAATTTAAGACCAAAAATACTATAAACGTACAGAGATATCATGTAACCAGCTCATAAATAGTTAATTTGTATCAATTTTGATTTCGCTTTCCGTTGTAGCAGGGTATTTTTCTTGTTTTCAATCAGTTGTCCACGATTTTTGCAAAAACCGTGACTTTTGGGTACAAGATGTAAATATACGGGTTAAGCTTACAACATTGCGCTTCAAATAGGCCAGGTCTTGTTTAATTTGAATGAAAAACAAAGTACTTACAGCCGTTTGAAAATTCCAGCCGTGGTGTGTCGGGGTGACAATTTACCATAACACCATCAGTTTATGACGTCATTTATCACGTGGTATGACCACCTTGGTGTAACATAATTTTCAAAACCAATTAAAATTTGTATCAGATTTTTAATTTGTAATGGTGTTTACAGCCAACATTTAACCCTTTCCCACAAGACAAAATTTTAGGGTGATTCACTTCAAACACTGCCACAAATGACGAAGTGGATGTTAAAAAAGATTGGATTTGTGTAAAATATGACACAGAAAATATTGGGACAAAAGGAGAAACTGCTAATTATCAGCAGTTTCTTCTTTGTCTCAATATTATCCCAAGCCTTTTCTTCTAGAGATGTCAAAACCCGGTCTTGTTTGGGAAAGAGTTAAATAATGAAATCTCTCAGAAGTCTCAAGGATAAGTGACACATGGCCAATGGCAAAGAATTTAGTGCTAAAAATAGACTTGGTTTACCATTATGTTTTGATACACTGTGATAAAGACAGGAAGTTTTCTTGGGAAGTATTGGACTACAAAAGCTTCAATAAATCATCTATTTAAACAGATTAGTCTAGACTGCATGATTTACAGGCAAAATTTGACAAGATACTCAAGCCTGATTGATGCTAATTGGACTATAATGATAATTGGAATACACCTAACAAAGGTGTATTATGTACATGATAAGGAATAATGTGCAATAATATTTTCAATAATTCTGTTTATATCATTATTAAGGGCTTGAAACAGAGGAGGCGGAAAAACGTCGGCCTTTTGCTTGAAATGTCTCTTAAAAAGTTACAATATCATTTCTTGAACTTATTGAAAGTATTGTAGGAAAGACAAATTGCTTATTATCATGTTCAAAATTTCATTCAGACTGCAAAATGAAAGAGTTAATCCTAAAGGCATTAATTATTATCCCATGACAAACATTCATATATTTGCATGCTATTTGCGGACGCATTATAAAAAGTGCAAGTGCTTTTGAGTGCAGCACGCAAACTCATAATTAACCCTTACTAAACAAACAAAATCTTCTGCTTTAATTTGAGAGCTGCAGCAGACGACAAAACTGATGCTACTGGCAATGTAATTTTCAAAACATTTTAGCACAGAAAATATCATGGAACAAGAGTGCCATGGTCACAATATACGCCGCCCCAGGGACTAAGTTTTAAGGGGGCATAACTCAGGCAAAAATCAATGAACCATAAAATCCTTCCTTCATGCACATCTACCAATTGAGGTGATAACATTGACCAAGTTTCAAGAAGATCCAGCCAGAAACTTAGGAGGAGTTGCGTTGACAAGAAAAGTGGATGGACGTACGGACGGACAGACGGATGGACAGACATAGAAGATGACGCCAATATACGTCCGCCTCCGGCGGCGTATAAAAAGGGGAAATGATAAGTATCAGTATTTTCAAACAAGACAGTCTCCCTGGTTCAATGAAAATGCAGAAAACAATAAATGGTGATATTTTCGTAAAAAAATTACAAGAGCAACATTTAACCCATTTCCAAACATCAAAGCTTTTTGAAGCCCCACTAGATAAAGGCTTTGGAAAACATTGCACAAAATGAAGAAATTGCTTGTGACAAGCAATTTCTTCATTTCCCACAATGTTTTTTACCCAGAAAGACCAAAACATGTAAAATTTCATTCAGTTGAAAATGTCGTCTGCAAGATATTTTAACCCATTCCCAGACGACAAAATTTTGGACTGTTCCAATTTGAAAGATGTTGCAGACGACAATTTCAAGTTGATGAAAATTGAGAATTCTTTGTATTTTGGATTAGAAAACATTGTGGAAAATGAAGAATTTGCTTTGTCACAAGCAATTTCTTCATTTTTCACAATGTTTTCCCAAGCATTTTCTTGTGAGGGAGTCAAAAGGTGTCACTGTGCAGTAATGGGTTAAATTGAACTCCCCTAATACTTTGCCGTCTGGTAACATTTAAGGGTTTATTATCAAACTTGCACACTTTCATCGACATTCCTCAAATAACTGGCTACCAACTGTTTGCAGACATATTTTACGGCTATTTTTTTCTAGACTGCATTTTTCTCATAATCAAAATGTTTGATTATACTCATACATAACTCAAGGTTTTGTATATCCCTCTTAGATGATATAAATAATTAGTCGCTTTTCAACAAAAACTTCGTACAAGGTGTTTGTGGAAAAGCAGAGATATATTGGATTTGGCTTATTACTTGGATGGTCCGTCTGCAGGTCTTTAGGTCATTTGGTTGCACGGTTAGTCTAAAGCTTTTATTGTTGACATGTAGCAGCGGCTGTTACAGGATTTCTGTAAAGGGGTTCGAATATACAAATGGGGGGTTCATTTTCCTAGTACTACATATTTTTGACTGAATTTCTGCATGAAAATGAAAAAAATGAACCCCCAAACCTGGGCCCTCTGGATCCGCCACTGCGCAGTACCAAACATAGATGTACATGATGTGCAATGAAGATATACTTCAATTATTTTTTTTTTTTTGACACTGAGGTGCACTTTGGGGTGGGGTGTGTATGATGACATTTAGCGATTGCTTTATTGTTCTATAAATTTACAATCTGTAAAGATCTATTCCAATATATATAAGTTTTCCAATCAACATTCTTTAAATATCTAGCTAATGCAATTTACAGACAATGTCTGTAGATGAAAAGTGTCTACTCAATGATTCAACTGTTTTTGCTCTTATCACAATTTGCAAACAGATGAGTATCTGCATATCTAAAAAGTTGCAACTTTAATCAGAATCATGCGAACAAACTTTTAGACCCTGAGCTAGAAACATGTTTGCTCCCCCCCCAGAGGGAATTTTGTAGACATGTTTTTTCTTAAAGTATATTATCTTACAAACATTTTGAGCGTTGTTTGCACTCTGGCCGTTGGGGCTTTTGGCTGTAACCCTTATCTAAAACCCTTAACCCTATCATTTTTTTCATAAAGAATTACATTACTTATTTGGTCATATTTTCATCAAATATTGACCTACATATGTCAAAGTGGTATCAAATGAAAGCCTATGACTTGCTCTTCATTTTGAAGTTATTTTATGCAAATTAGCTCATTTGCATATGCATGAATATTAATGATTTCCCTTAAAATTTGCATTTTTGGGCAAAAATTTGATAAATAACTTCTAAAACAAGGCATTTCTGTCCAGGGGGAATTTTGTAAACATGGTTTATCTTAAAGTATATTTTATTAGAAACATTTTGAGCCTTGTTTGCACTCTGGCGGTTGGGGCTAATCGCCCTAACCCTTATCCAAACCCTTAACCCTACCAAATTGTTCATTTAAATTTTGAAAATGACTTTGGTCATATCTTGATTGAATATTGACACACAGGTGTCATAATGGTATCAAATGAAAGCTTATGACTTGCTCTTTCATTTTCAGTTATGTTATGCAAATTAGCTCATTTGCATATTCATGAATATTAATGATTTTTCCTAAAATTGCGATTTTCGATAAAAATGTGGTAAATACTTTCCAAAATGAGGCGTTTTTGTGCAGGGGAATTATGTAAACATAGCAAATCTTAAAGAAAATTATACGAAAGACATTTTGAGCGATGTTTGAACTTTGTCCGTTGGGGCTTTTGGCCAAAACCCTTATCTAAACCCTTAACCCTATAAATTATTCAATCATTTAAAAACGTTTTTGGTCATATCTTGGTTGAATATTGACTTATAGATGTTATAATGGTATCAAATGAAAGCTTTTGACTAGCTCAATAATTTGCTATAAATTTTATGCAAATTAGCTCATTTGCATATTCATAAATATTAATGATTTTACTTAAAATTGTGACCTTTTTGCTAATATTTGGTAAATAGTTTCAAAAACATTGTGTTTCTGTTCTGGGGGAATCATGTAAACATGGTTTATCTTAAAGAACATTTTATTAGAAACATTTTGAGAGATATTTGCACTCCGGCGCTTGGGGCCTTTGGTCATAATCCTTATCCAAACCCTTAACCCTATAAAATTGTTCACTCAAATTTTCAAAACATGCTTGGTCATATCTTGATTGAATATTGACCTACTGATGTAAGAATGGTATCAAATGAAAGCCAATGATTTATTCTTTAATATGCAGATATTTTATGCAAATTAGCTCATTTGCATAAGCATGCATATTTATTAATGATTTGTCTAAAATTTTGATTGTTTTGCAAGGTTTTTTATTTTAAAATGTACCAAAAGGTCCGATTGTTTCTTTCTCGTGAGTTTTCAACCATTTAATATCCATGTTCACTCTTTTAACAACATATAAGTCTTGTTTGAAATCTATTTGATGTTTTGTTTGGAAGTAACAGTAATTTTAAAGTGTGCAGCCCATTATATTTTGTTCCTATAAATCTTATTTGCAATGTATGTATTTAGTTTCCATTTGATCTTTTTGATCTTTATTGTTTTAAGTGCAAATAAGTTAAATTAATTTCTTTTATTGTATTGGTGTTCTTGCTTATATCTAGTTTAGTTGACAGAATGTTATCCTTTGTAAAACTGCTACATGAATCCAAAATTGACGCAAAATAGGACTTTAAACATAAACATTTTATCATATGCCATAGAATGATACAAAATGGGGGACTTTATTCTAATACACATGTAAAATTAATCATTCCAATTATTTTTTTAAGTTTTATGGATGAACAGAGATCCTGGAATGTAGACAAATTGCATACATACAGCAAAATAACATTGTTAAGCAATTATCAAGGCCTTACTTTTGCCATTCACATGGAGAAAACAGCATGTTTTTTTTCCATCTGGAGAGCACATCCTTATGTTTTCCTCATAGACAAGTCAATTTGTTGGCCTTAAGTGTATTTGATATGTGGCTGACAGATCAGGGATACTGGTGTTACCATTCCTTTATGCTCTATTAAGGCATTTTCAATTCAGATAAATTAAGCTTGGGGTGCCATATGTAAAGCCTATGTATCAGATACATAAAATCAAGAGATGTACGCGATGTATGTAGTTAGAGTACAGACAATTACTGGTTGTGATCAAAAGATTATTCCATTTATTACGATGCATTTATTTATCTGTATCAGACCAGAACAGATGTGAACTGATCCATACTACCAACAGCCCATGCTGAATGTATATTCATATTCTTCCTTATCTACACATATTTCTTATATGTGCTTTCAGCATAGTACCACCTCACAATAAATTGAAAATAGTTCCCTTGCGATACAATCTCTTTCAATATGGCATATGTTTTCCAGGATGGCATTCGATGGCCATAGATATCTTCAGATCAATATTTTCCTGATATTTAAATGCTACAACTATGCTACCAGGTTTAAATCAGCATGTGAAATTCCATATTAAGACACTTATTTATTGCACTGTTCTAGAA
This sequence comes from Fragum sueziense, assembly GCA_963680895.1. NCBI lineage: Eukaryota > Metazoa > Mollusca > Bivalvia > Cardiida > Cardiidae > Fragum > Fragum sueziense. Next base: position 48,345,298 of record OY804598.1, on the reverse strand, counting down.
CAATTTGACCTAAAATGATTCACATCGCACTTGGTGGCAATCTTGGAATTACTCAAACTGTGGGAGTTTGGCAAGTTTATCATGATGGAAACCGACATAGATCAATTACTAAACATAACTGGGTTACTATGTACATAACATAACAGGACTACTATATAACATATAGCACTGTCAAATGGAATACATTTTATGGATTTTCCACAATAAATGTGATTTTGTCCCAAGCATTTAAGAATCAATAGTATTTATGAGTATGTAAATGAGCAAATCGACATGAAGTAATAATAAAATATACAAGCAATTCACTAGCTTTCATTTGATACCATTTTGACGTTTGTAGATCGATATTTAATCAAGATATGACCAAAAACATTTTGAAAATTTGAATAAACAATTTGATAGGGTTGAGGGTTTAGATAAGGGGTTTGGGTAAAAGACCCAAATGCCACAGTGTGAACATTGCTTAAAGTGTTATTCATGTAATGTTCTTTAAGATAAATTATGTTTGCATAATGCCTTTGAACAGAAACACTTTGTTTTTGATAGTATTTAACACATTTTCGCTGAAAAATCACAATTTTAAGGAAACTCATTAATATATATGGCAATGCAACTGAACTAATATGCATGAAAAATAATAGCATATGGAAGAGCCAGCAATAAGCTTTAATTTGATACCATTCTGATACCAGTAGGTCAATGCATAATCAAGATATGACCAAAAACGTTTTGAAAATTTGAATGAACAATTTGATGAGGTTAAGGGTTTAGATAAGGGTCACCGCCAAAAGCCCCCATCGCCAGAGTGCAAACATTGCTCAAAATGTTTCTTATAAACTGTTCTTTAATTTAAACCATGTTTACATGATTCCCCCTGAGAAGAAACACAATGTTTTTGAAAGTGTTTACCAAATATTCGGAAAAAAGGTCACAGTTTTAAGTAATGTCATTAATATTCATAAATATGCAAATGAGCTAATTTGCATAAAATTTATAGCACATTATTAAGCAAGTCATAAGCTTTCATTTGATACCATTTTAACATCTGTAGGTCAATATTCATCCAAGATATGACCAAAAACATTTTGAAATGAATGAACAATTTTATAGGGTTAAGGGTTTAGATAAGGGATTTGGCCAAAAGCCCAAATGGTCAAAGTGCAAACATCGCTCAAAATGTTTCTTATATAATTTTCTTAAAGGTTTACTATGTTTACATAATTCCCCTGCACAAAAATGCTCTGTTTTGGAAAGTATTTACCACATTTTTGTCGAAAATCGCAATTTTAGGGAAAATCATTAATATTCATGAATATGCAAATGAGCTAATTTGCATAACATAACTGAAAATGAAAGAGCAAGTCATAAGCTTTCATTTGATACCATTCTGACAACTGTGTGTCAATATTCAATCAAGATATGACCAAATTCATTTTCAAAATTTAAATGAACAATTTGGCGGGGTTAAGGGTTTGGATAAGGGTTAGGGCGATTAGCCCCAACCACCAGAGTGCAAACAATGCTCAAAATGTTTCTAATAAAATGTACTTTAAGATAAACCATGATTACAAAATTCCCCCTGGACAGAAACGCCTTCATTTGGAAAGTATTAACCAAATTTTCATAAAAAAATAGCAATTTTAAGGAAAATCATTAATATTCATGAATATGCAAATGAGCTAATTTGCATAAAATAACTACAAATTGAAGAGCAAGTCATAAGCTTTCATTTGATACCATTTTGACATATGTAGATTAAAATTCAATCAAGATATGACCAAATAATTGTCTGTATATTTAAATGAAAAATTTGAAAGGGTTAAGGGTTTTAGATAAGGGTTACAGCCAAAAGCCCCAACGGCCAGAGTGCAAACAAAGTTCATCTTGTAGCATTTGTTATAAGCTTTCAGAAAATCATACCCTTCAAAATTCCCTCTGGGGGGGGGGGAGCAGGGGTTATTGGTGGCTCAAGGTCTATTTCATTTGATTTGTTTTGCTTTGTTATAATGATAGCTGACAATGAATGACCTGGTAGAGCATCCTTAGCTATTTACTAGGGATGCTCTGCCAGGTCATTTATCCTGAGCTGTATTACAGAATAACATCTATTTTGGAAAGTAAACAAGTCATTTTCAAACTTAAGCCCTGGCATATGGCATATCGTCGGTGTAAATGCAAAACCTTGTATGTCGATCTTTGCGATTTTCAAAAAACAAACTTGTGTGCCAAGTTTGCACAACTGTCGCAGGTTTTGAGATATTTTTAATGATCAGTATTAATGACATGTATCATTTGTGAACAATATGTCCAAACATATAAAACATTTCAGTTTAGGAAAAGTTATTACACTTTTTTCCCTCCCCTTTAGAATTTTTCAAAAACGAGATACGAGGTTTTGCATTTACAGCGACGATATATTTACAAATTTTACCTATGTAAACAAGAGGAAAATGTTCTCAATTTTTAATACAATTTTGCACACCCAATATTCAAATCTTGAAGATGTGAGACACCTACAAGATTCGAACTATCACTTGCAGATTAACAGTAGTTTGGAGTTTGATATTGGGTACACTTGTGCCATGATATTATGGTGACCTGACTAAAATGCTGATTATCCCATGTAAACAATTCATTGACTATTGGTGAAAGAGTCGTTTCATAGCATTTTCATATCTTCTCAATTTATTTCTGGTTTTAAAATGGCAAATAAAGAAAAGTTTTGAAAGCATGGAAAAGAAAGGAGAAATGCATTATCAAATGTGTTTTATCAGCCTTGCATTCTTTTTGCCCACTGCCTGCTTGTTGTGCTAAAAATACACATTTCACATGCTTAATATTGACAAAAATTTTGTCATGTACATTTTTTTGACAAGTCCAGAATGGTTTTGATATTTGGGAAAGCGTTTATCGACAAAGCTTGCTTATCACCAGTGTGCAAATAGATTATAGCCCTGACCTTGATCCATTATAACATTTATCACTGTCATTATATTGTCACTTTTCTTTAAAGATCTTGTAACTACAGCTTTCTTACAGCTGTAGTTACAATGTTTTGTATGAAAAGCCGTCATGTACCATTTTTGTTGTGATTTTGGATCATTGATAAAATTGGAAACAAGAAACTGTGTTTCAGAGGATAACACCATGCAGTCATAATTCCATGCCCCCCCACATCGAAAATTCGCTGGCTTATTGTTTTACTGGTGTCCGTCTGTCTGTTCGAAAACATTAGCCATTGTGGAGACATAAACGTTTCATGAACACATATTTTCTCTTACTGAGACAATTCAAGTGATGAACGATACAGAAATAATTTGGAATGCACTGGCGTAGCTAGCTGAAAATAAAGTGTACGCAAAACGCATGCCTAATGTATCAGGGGAGGTTTGATGGTGAGCTCCATACTGCCGGCAGTGGGTCTTGCGGACATCTCCAAGAATTTTTTTTTAAATTTATTAATATTAATGTAGATGCTTATGAAATACATACCACATGCCCACCTGGAGTCACGAATGACCATTCGTGGCTCCTGGTAGGCATTTGGTATGTATTTAAAGGCGAATCAGGTGTTAATTTTCAAGGGAAACGAAACAAAAATCCATTTTTATCCCCAATTTTTTCGTGATGTGTATGCAATTTCGTTTTTGCATACGGGTTGCTATGCCTATGAAATGCCATACTCCATAAATCTTGCTCTTGTGACCACTCTAATTATCTACAATAACATTTTCAAGGATAACATCAGATTCTGCTTCAGTCAAACATGTTGTAACAACAGCTTGAATATGTTGTAGATACTAAATTTACTAATGTAACAAGCAATATTGCCAGTGTTATTCAGTGGCGGTTCCAGAGGGGGTTCGGGGGGGGGGGGGGGGAACGAACCCCCCCCTCTGCAGCCTAATTCTTTCATTTTCATGCAGAAATTCAGTCAAAATTCTATATTGAAAGGAAAACGAACCCCCTAATTGTAAATTCGAACCTCCCTTTCAGAAATCCTGGATCAGCCACTGGTTATTGCAAAACCTAAGTGTAAATACAGCTTTGTAATCAAGCTGTAGTTAGGAGGTTTTGCAATAGCAGCAACGATATGCTTATTTCGGTGTCAGGAGTATTTATAAATATTTATTTCAAATGTCAACTTATTGTCAAATACTCATGCAATTATGGCATATTTCAGGCAGTTATTTTCATTTCCCTTTCATCCACAGTTTTCAAACAAAGATAAAACAACCACTAGAATAAAACTACTGGTATGCTCAATGCATATCATTGGCAACTTAACTCTTTCCAAAAAAGACCTGATTTGATGTCCCTAAGATAAAAGGCTTGTGAAAACATTGAGACAAAAGAAGAAAATGCTGATTATCAGCATTTTCTTCTTTTGTCTCAATGTTTTCTTAGCTATTTTATTCACAAATTTTACCTTTACTTAGTCACATAAATTTCATCATTTGAAGCAGCTGTCAAATTTGACCACCCCAAAATTTTGTCGTTTGGAAAAGTGGTAACCCATTTCCACATATTGACGCCTTTTGACACCCTTTTAGATAATGATTTTGGAAAACATTGTGGAAAATGAAGAAATTGCTTGTGACAAGCAATTTCTTCATTTCCCTGAATGTTTTCTAAGTAAAAAGACCAAAAAATGTTAAATTACATTCACTTGAAATTGTTGTCTTGAACATCTTTGAATTTGGACCAGCCTAAAATTTTGTTGTTTGGGAAAGTGTTAAAGAATTCAGTAACTATAGCTGTATCATAATTGAAGTTGTAGTTGTGATATTTTTGAACAAATGATATACAATTTTCAAATTCATATTTGACAACCCCTTTCCCAAACAAGCCCTGAATTTGATGTCCCTTAACGTATACAACCCATCATTAGAATTAAAGAGCCAGAGGCTAAATTTGAAAAGTACCAGTAATTCCTAACTAAGTTAAATTTACATTCAAAATACAAACATAAGCATTTTGAACGATTTAGAATCTTGAATTAATGCATACAGTTATGGAAATATTTAACAAACATGTTCAAAATTACCTCCCTTGCATATGAATATAGAGTAAAACAATATTTGTAAATTATTCTCTTCTTGAAGCATAATCTTGTAATTCGGCACGGTGAATCAACTTATGTGAAGTGAATTTACAGGTGTGTGTAATTTGATGCATTTCGCATCGCTAGAAAGTGGTGTTTTTAATGATGGGTCATATACCTTAAATAGTCATGAAAAGCATTGAGACATAGAAGAAAAAGCTAAAAGCTCATCATCCGCATTTTCTCCTTTTGTCTCGAATGGTTTCCTTGCAATTGGATACCAATCTTGTTGCTTGGAAAAGAGTAGATAGATCTATCATAAATCATAAATCACTCCTACATGAAATAATCGAGTCATAAAACACTTAAGAAAAGCGATAAAAATACTTCATATACTTACAAGTACCCATCAAAATCCTTCGATGATTTATAAGATATGGTGAAGACATCCTTCTGAAATTAAAAAGAGAGTATTTTGTAAATTACAGGCTCTATAAAAATAATTATCATGATAAAAATAATTATTATATTATTATAAACTTTTCCCCATGCAATATCGGAATTAGAATCTAGTAACTTTGGAAGAATTTGCTTTTTAAAGCCTGTACTTCCCGAACTTAGAAAAATCTCACTGTTCCAATTTGGAAACTGTTGCTGACAATGAAATATGTGTTGAAATAGTTTTTTTGTACAATGAAGTACAGAAAATGTTGAAGGTAAATGAAGAAAATGCTGGTCACCAGCATTTTCTCCTTTTGCCTGAATGTTTTGTCTAGATCTAGTTATTTTCCATCAAGGACATCCAAAAGCATCAAAAACCTTGGATGATTTATAAGATATGGTGAAGACATCCCTCTGTAATCAAAAAAGAGAGAATTTTGTGAATTAGAGGCTCCATAAAAATGATTATTATGGTTAAATACTAAGTGACCCATCACGCTAAAAGGGACCTTGGGTAAACACTGTGTATAACCGTACAGTGAGCCAAACCGGAAGTGCCACCGACTGTACGCACAAATATCACTAGTTCACATCGATAAAGAAATAGGGTCACGTTTTCATATCGAGATTGATGAAAGCCTAGGAATCGGATCTAAACGCGGTTTTCGATGTTGATGAGCGGAATTAAACGTTGTTCAGCCTGGGTGATGATTTTTATGATAGTATGTATACTTTACCCATCAAACAGTAATTTCGGTTACAAATCACTGACTTTTCATTTTCCCAGCCCATCAAATTTGTGTTTCCAATGTCATTTTTCGTTACTGAGTGCATGGATTTTGATGAAACACGCACAGATAGACAGGCCAATCATTTTTCTTGAAGCCCTATGTCCCTGTTTTCGCCTACTTATTATACACTCCTGAGTATTTAACGAAGAATTACACCCCTGTCTTCCGACTGACTGTACGACTAGCGACAAGTGTACAGAATCACTAGTCAACAACCTGTCGCCAAACAACTGTACGACTAGTGTCACCACAACAATATATTGATGGGCTGGATTTCGTTACTCTAGTTAATTGCTTTGTAGTTTTGTGTTTATTTTTTCTTAGGAAATGTAAGCAAAGGGTATTAGGCATTTAATTAACAGATTTATACTTCATTTCAAGATGTATTCTTTCTCCCTAAACCAGCAACCCTTTTGTTAATTGAGGCTTTTTAAATATACATGAACTCAATATATACCTCACGAGAAATTTTCTGGCAGAGCAGCCCATGCTAATCGAATGGAAAGCTCTGCCAGGTCAATTCTCGTCCGCTATACATGTATCAAGCAGGCATTCTGAGTATGAGTGATGGTCAGACACTATGTCTCTAGGTCAAATAATCTGAGTGATCTTCTTTCAAATAATCAAGTCAGTATTTTTCGGTAAAAATCGAAAGTGGATAGCGTTCACGTGCACAGTATTTTTTTTTTCGCTAGATTGTTAGAAGAAACCACTGGATTCGGGGCAAAGTCGAGTTACAACCTGGAATGGCCCTCTCAAATGCACGTACGGCGAAATTTATCTCATCTTAATCCATAGAGTATAAGCTGCGAAATTATACTAGTATCATTTAATTTAATGTAGATTGTCAAAACAAGTGATTGTTTCAAGAATGGTAAAGTGCAGTTTGATCTGGAGCAATAGTAGGATCAAATACTGTAACGCCAAGGTTTCTTTGTTAGAATCTTCCATAGCATAGCATCAGTTAATTCGAAAAAAAAAACATTTTTAGCGAGCCAGAGCTCAATGTGAAGTGTGCTTAAGTCACAGTCCTAGTGTTGCCGTTTGGTTGGTTACAAAAGAAATAACACCTGGTATATTCCCCATCCTGTCCCCTCTCCCCTTCTTTCAACTTGGATATGGTGATGGATTTAGTGCTTTTATGAACCTCTGCTGTCTCAATTTTTTCCAGAAATGCTGTGTATTACACAATATTTTCTGTTCAACATCCATTCTGTCAACCGCAACAGCTTTTAACCCTTTCCCAAACGACAAATTTTAGGACAATCCACTTCAAAAACTGCCACAAATGACAAAATGGATGTTAAAGATAGGCTTTGTGTAAAATATATCACAGAAAATATTAAGGCAAAAGGAGAAAATGCTGATTATCAACATTTGATTATCAGCATTTTCTTCTTTTGTCTCAATGTTTTCCAAAGCCTATTGTATTAGGGACGTCAAAACCAAGTCTTGTTTTGGGAAAGGGTTAAATTGGGAAAATTGTGTAGTTTGGAAAAGAGCTAATTTGATGTTTTCTATTATTTTTCAGTGGACTGTATGCAAAACAGGTTTACAAATAGGGGTGAAACGGTTTACCGGTATACCGATAAACCGCGGTCTGCTCAAATGAAAAACCGGTAACCGGTTCGGATTCTGCCGTACCGGTTTTTCTGCTATTTATTAACTACTCTTTGTTTTATCAGAAAGTCCTGTTTTTTCGTAATATCTATCAGATATCTATTGAGCATTTTCACAACTTTATAAATTGTTTCATAACTTTTTTGTTGTGTGGTTTGATTTTAACGAAGATCAAAATCCGCGAAAACTAATTACTTTTCTTTATTTACGTATGTGCCAGGCGAGTACGACCAGAATAATGTTCTTTGTTAATACGCGATTAAAACAATTCGATTATTTATACTTTTACAACTTGCATAATAAGTTGCAACCGATTAAAATAATAATCATTACTAAACAATATTTAGGATCGTAAATTTTGGAACATATTTCATTTTAAAAATCAGTGTTTCAATATGTTCGATTTAATTTGGCAGGAGAGTACAATCGATCACACCGCCTATCATGATCTATCGTTTTTGTCGAGATTTGACAATTTCTAGGCCTAACAATTTCTACATTCATTTTGCAGCCGCTACACGCTAAATTGAGAACTTTTGGATTTGTAGTTTAACCTTTTGATGTGTAAACCATCCGAATATATATGAAAAACAGCTCAGATATTTTACTCATGAACGAAATATTTCGTTATTAGATAAATTTTATGGAAATTAGATCTACCAGTTTTATTTTCTTTCATTTTTCGAAACTCAAACGATTCTAGCCGACCAAAAATTGATTTGAGGTGGTCATTTCGGCTGGCGGTCGGCTCTTAATGAAAACCCTGAATTATCATATCAATGCAATTATTTCATCCATTGCCAAGACAAATAAAATTTAGACTGGTTTGATTTAAAAGTGGATCCATGTCTCAGACATTGTCTGCGATCTGCACAGAAATTTCTAATTGTAAATTTTTTCCAGAAACAACTAATATTTGGACTGGTTTGATTTAAAAGTATTGTCAGAGAAAAAAATCATTGTAAATCTTTTCTGCTAGCGTGGAAAGTATTCACATTTAGCAAAATCTGGTTATGACATCCCTTATAGGAACAATGTGGGAAAACATTACTGCAAAATATGATTTTGCTGGCCTTTAGTCATGTTTTGATTGTTTGTAGTATCTGTGCATGCAATTGATTTGATTTTAAGGTTCATTAAATTGAAAGAAAGAGTTCCAAACAATGTACTAGCAGGTGTTGTTTATCATACATTGAACACATGCACCCTAAGAGTGATTACAAGTAGATCTAGTCAAATATGGTAAACGTCAGTAATATAGCGTATTGCAATACGTATTGCAATACGGGTCAGCTGTATTGCAATATATTGCAATACGGTTTTTGCCGTATTATTTCACCCCTATTTACAAACGAGAAGTTCAAGGACAGACACAAAGATCATCACCTGCATTGTTTTTAAGATACCTGTTACTGTTAGATTTAAGAATTGAAAGGAACAGGACATGTCAATTGTTTTTGAAATATGGACTGAACACGTATTGCAGCTATCGGGAAATTGAAGAAAACAAAGGACGGAAAGAGGACAATAACTTCAAGTGAAGAAAGTGCACTTTATATTCCATAATTCCACAAATATCTACATCACAGCATAAACAGTTGTGGATGAACTGGCTGGTGTTTTGTGTTTTTCCTGTCTTTTTAAAAAGAACAAACTGACCAATATTGAAAACAATCCACGGCAGGATGTCCAGTTGGCCAGTTGCCAAACAAGACTTGGTTTGATGTCTTTTATAGAAAAGGTTATGGAAAACATTGAGGGAAAAGAAGAACATGCTGATAATTAGTATTTTCTCCATTTGCCCCAATGCTTTCTGAGTTTTATTATTTACACACATTACCTAGATGAAGAAGATCCATTTTGTAGTATGCATCAGCTTCAAACTTGAACCTATGTTGGCCGTTTGGGAAAGGTTAAATGTAGAATTAATAAGTTCTAACATTCAGTGTCAGCTAATGTATTTGCAAGAGTGTAAAAACCTTTTCGAACCAATACCTGGTTTTGATCTGCGGTATTGAAATGACTTGGGAAAACATTAAGACAAAAGAAGAAAATCTTAATAACTACTTTCAAAATATCAATATTACACACTCGTTAAGATTTTGCAGAAGGAATAAATGAATTAATTGGCATTTCAAAATTAACAGAAATTGTACAATATTGCATGCAAAACATTTAGCAAAAGGGAGAAATTTTTGATCTTCATTTTTTTTTTCTTTTTTACAACGTTTTCGGTAGCCCTATGTATAATCAATACTTTTAGTGCTTTGGAAAGGGCTAAGGAAGTGAATCAATGAAAAAATAAATTAGAGTATATAGGCGAAAGAGACAATATGCAGAACTAACGACCGGGTTTTTATTTTATACACGGTGGGGATTGTGCATGATGGGATGGATAACGACTACCGACAATAGGGAACGATTTTATCAAGTAAACCGTGACGTAATTTCGGACAAATAAATAGTATTTCGTTGGTGTTGTTATAAAATCTCGTAACTACGGCTTGAATCAAACCGTAGTTACGAGATGTTATAACAACACCGACGGTTTATCAAAACATAACGGTTTAACTCAGTCTATTTTTTGCACAAAATTTGATGCCAACTCGCCTCGCTTCAGGTAAGACATTTTGCAATAATTCTGTTATTTCTGTATCAATTTTCAAGCGGTTTGCTGCACGTACCCCACCTTATCGAGCTCTTTCATCGGATGCATGACATATTAGATAATTCATGATACTTTTCCCGAAATATTGTCCCAACCGACCAGAAAGCGAAATGGTAACGACTACGGCCAAATTAACCACGCTTCAGGTAAGAATTTGTGCAATAACTTTCTTATTTCTGCGTCAATTTTCATGCGGTTTGTTGCATGTACTCCGTCTTACTGAGCCCTTTTCTCAGATGTATTATTTATCTGGAACTTCCCTGTACTTTTCTCAAAAACCGATCCCAACCGACTAGAAAAAGGGCCTGAATTTTTTGTCGTTTTTTTGGTCGGTTGGGATCAATTTTTGGACAAAGTACAAAGATTCTACAAACAAGTCATATATCCGAGGAAAGAGCTCACTAATGCGGGGTACATGCAACAAACCGCTTGAAAATTGGAGCAGAAATAAGAAAGTTATTGCACAATTTCTTACCTGAAGCGAGGCAAAAATTTGTCCGTATACTCCATATTCGTTATCCATCCCATCATGCACAATCCCCACCGTGTTTATATAAAGGTAATTATGAACATTGGAGAAAAATCCTTCTCTTTATTTGCAGAAGGCTTCATATTTTTGAAAAAAAAATAGGTATTACTCGTTTCTAGTAATCAGTTATTGAAATCATTTTTTTCTGGACAGCATAAAACGACCCAATTAGTGTTTCACATCAAAATTGAAAATTGATTTGTGCTTTTTAAAGTAAATTTAAAAAAAAAAGAATCAATATTAAAAGATAGCGCTCATTCATCTTGGTTCGTCAAAATTGTCTTACAGTTAGGCAGAATAACCCACGATAAAGAGAGAGAGAGAGAGAGAGAGTCCCAAAAAAGGAGAAAATATTGGTTAAGTCTGTCTCAATATTGATCGTTGAATAAGATCAAAATATTCTAACAATAAAACGACTTTCTGATGATGACTTATTTAACTATGAGAAAATTTGTTTTTAACCCATTACCACACAATGACATCTTTTGGCGACGCAAAAGATAAATGCTTTAAAACGTGTTGGAAAATGAAGAAATTGCTTGTGACAAGCAAGTTCTTCATTTCCCTAATGTTTTCCTTTATTAAAAAAACAACAACAAAAAACAGAACATGTGAAATTTGATATACTTGAAATCGTCGTCTACAACATCTTTGAATGTATTCTAAGCCTTTGCTGTCTAGTAATGGGTTACGGTAGTCAACTCCTAATGAGATTCGCGCGACGTCGGATTTTGTTGGAGTGACGTTAACAATCGTACAATATTTCATCTATACGGAAACGTTATGAGTTAGAAAAAGTCGGCACTTCCCACCAACGAATGTTAACGATGTCCTCCGATAAATTCCGAAGTTACCTGAATCTTTTTAAGGATGGACAACTTTAAGGAATAAAATGCCAGTAACAAGCGCCTTTACACTCATGCGAAATACCAGGAGTCTGGTCTGTTCATGTTTATCTATACACCGACCTCCAAAGATAGCAAAACACATTGTCATTCGTTCTTTGTTCTCAAATGCTTTCTTGTTTTAGCTCCACTGGCTGTCATGCCAGCGGGTTAGTGTCATGGCGGTGTGTCCGTCGTCTGTCTGTCAGTAAACTTGTTCAAATCCTTTTCCATGCACGATCTGGTTTCGACCGTTTTAACGTCCAAAATAGAGAACACGTGGGAAATCATCGAGATAGAAGAGGAAAATGTTGAGATTCCAACCTTTTCTTTATTTACCTCGACAGTTTCTGAGCAAAACGTAACATCTACCAGGGCTCGAATTTCAACTAGCATACTGGCAATTTGATAAACAAAATTGAAAATTGCTAGTGATTATTTCTGCAACATGATTTTTTCGCAAGTAAAATAAATGAAGATAAGATAGGGAACGATTTTATTCAGTAAACAGTGACGAAATTTCGGACAAACAAATAGTATATCGTGGGTGTCGCTATAAAATCACATATCTACAGCTTGATTCAAACCATAGTTACGACATTTTGTAACAACGCCGACGGTTTGTCAATACATAACGATTAACCTAGTCTACATGTAGCACAAACTTCATTGATACTAGAGACAGGGTTATTTGCGAGTGTATTTCTCTTTTTGTTATTGGTTTCAAAAGCCACTTGCAGAATATTGCAAGTCAATTTTTTAGGGAAAATCTAACCCTGTCTTTCCTAGCTTTCTTTATTAACATCGAATAAATATGTCATCTGCATTAGCTTTCAAAGTGGAAAAATCTTATGTTTTGCCTTTTCGGAAAGGATCAACTGTACGATAAAATGCTTCATTGTCTAAGCTTTTCTTACAACCTGTCGCACGTCCTTATAAAATCTCCGAAGACGCACGATTTATAAAGACGCACGACGGGTTGTAAGAGAGGCTTAAACATGTACAAGCAGATTTAAGGTATGAATCTCTTTCGTGGAAAAAGCGCCTTCTTTGTGATTATTTTTGGAATCTGTTTAATTTCCATACGTCACACGCACGTCTGTTGCAAGAGCTCAGTTCTTCTGTCTTGCGTGCTCCTGGCGTTCTGAAAGACGCAGAATGATCGAAGCAAAGAATTCTACGGTCTATCCTTTGCTACGTGCAGTCTGCGTCGTGGTTGCGTCCTCCGAAATCGCATGTTGCACGTGCGTGCATCGCACGACTATACGTACGTTTTAGACGCAGAATGCACGCGGGAGCACACATGACCGGCTTCAGCACTCTTACAACTGGTCGTACGTGCTTCTGCGTGCGGCCTGCGTCTAAAACGTAGGCATCGTTGTGCGCTGCACACACGTGCAACGTACAATTTTGGTGGACGCAACCACGACGCAGACTGAACGCAGCAGAATCTCCAAAGACATACGATTTATAAAGACGCACGACGGTTGTAAGAGAGGCTAAATGAAGGTTGAACGCCACGTTCAATGCTGGTGGTTTGCCAACCCTTTCCAAAACCCGGATTCGTCATTCTTAGTAAAAAAGGCTTGGGAAACAGCGAGACAAAAGGAGAAAGGTCCCAAACAGCATTTTCTCCTATTGTCTCAATATTGTCTGTGCTAGATTGCATGTACAAATCTTAAAATCTTCATCAACATCTGATTTGTCGTCTGCAGCAAAAAGCTACGGATAGTGGACCTTGTACATTTGAATCCCTATTCAACCGGTTATCAATGCGACACATTGTTTCGTTGCGACTTGCTTTTGAACTCTCATTTTCAGCGACGTTTATTTTCCAGGATTGAAAAAGTATACTTAAATACGACAGAAATGATTACTTAATAGTTTGGCAGACCCCGAGATCTATTTCCATGTTCTATCTATACCAAACAATTACGAGCCAATGTTTCATTAATTTTTGCATTATTTAAGATAATTTATATGATTTTTTATGCTGCGAAAAAAAAATACAAAAATACAAAAAATATTGTTGTGTACCTTAGATATATGTCATTTTTAAACGGTTCTGATGGAAACTGTTCTTATTGCCAATGAAATTAACTTAGATGCGTTATAATTTGCTTTAAAACTTCATTTACAACAGTTTTTAAGTGCTACTAAAATACACAAATATTTGTTATTTTTCTTGGTTACGCTCATAAATATTCATATTTTACTCATGAATATGTAATTTCGAATACAGTTGGTCCAAACCGTCTTGTGAGAGATGGCCTCCTAAACATTCATTACATACTGGACACTAGTCATACAGTAACGAAGAACTAGTCGTACGGTAACGAAAAACATTTTGGAAACTAGTCGTACAGTTGTTGGTAACAGGGTGGTTGTTTTCAGTAGGCTTTTTTTTCAAATACCCGAGCTCCCGTTGCAAAACGGAGAATTGGGTATTCAAAATAGTAGATTAAACGACTTTTCCATCGGTTAAACACTATGTATTGTGTGTCGAAACATATCTTTCGGGAGAAAAATATGTCACAACCACGGTCAAAATGGAACGAAACTCGGTGATTGCGAGTGCTAAATCCTGATTTGGAGACAAATGCGCCGTTTCAGGGCGTAACGAAGAACTTAAATGATAGGTACGTTCAGTTCGCCATTTATAATCGCAAACCGCGTTCGAAAGCGATGAATAGATAAAAAGTTACCTCGATACCAAAAAAATGACTGTTGAATTATTTGAGGTGAACTAGTGATATTTGTGCGTACAGTCGGTGGCACTTCCGGTTTGGCTCACTGTACGGTTATACATAGTGGTAAAGTCCACAAAACAAAATTTCGAGAAAATGGCCATACCAGGCAGAGGTAATTTGCTAATTTAAGACTGCTTGAAATATGCCGATTTTCATACAATATATAGTCGGTGTAAATGCAAAACCTTGTTTGTCGATTCTTGTGATTTTCCAAGCACAAACTTGCCCAGTTCAGACAATTCTAGCAGGTTTTGAGATATGTTTACTGATCTGTATTAATGGCACATTATTTTGTGAACAATATGTCAATATTTCAATTAAAACATTTCAGTTTGGGAAAAGTTATTACTCTTTTTCCCTCCCCTTTAAAATTTTCCAAAAACGAGATACGAAGTTTTGCATTTACAACGACGATATATAATAAAATTATGTTGTAGGAGCTTATTAGAATATTTGTGCTTATTAGAGCAATTACAATGATTATCTATATAATTGGACATGGGTATTGCATAATAGCAAAAAATACAGAAGATTTAGTATACATTGTATATTTATAATGTTTGTTTAAAATACACAATGAAACATGTAAATTGATACACTGTAATGTTCATGAATAAACTAACACCTGCCTTACCTTCTATACCACTCAAGTAACTTTGATTCAGACTTTGGTTGGAAAAGAAAAATATTGTGATGAAAGGAGAACATTTCAGTCATTGCTGATTTGTACTCTGATAATTACGGTCTTAAATGACCAATCCTTCATGCACCCCACTGACCACCTTTTTTTTGCATGACTTGATCTACTGATTTGTATGGTTATTGTTTTCAGAGGCAAATATATCTCATCAAATGCAGTGGCGGATCAAGAGGGGGTTATTTCTTTTTCATGCAGAAATTCATCCAAAATTGTATAATTATAGGAAAATGAACCCCCTTTATGTATATTCGAACCCCTCTCACAGAAATCCTGGATCCGCCACTGAAATGCATGATGGATCCAAAGTGGAGGTCCCCCTCTCAAGTTCATAAGTGGAAAAGGAACAGATCTAGAATATCAAAGTGTTGTTTTTATTAATTTTTCATTTACCAAGATCTATATTAAACCAATGCTTATCTGATAGATCTGGATCTAATTCTTAATCATCCAAATTGAAAGGGTGGGCTAAATTAATGAACAGAAAATCAAGTGTTCAGGTAATTAACTTTTTTTCCCAAAATTTCTAGATCTAAAAGCCTACTGTGACTCTCCTTTTCCAATAACGTGTCCTAGCTTTTAACATTTCAACAGAAAAATGCAAAATCATCTATGTAGAGATCTAGATCCACAAGCAAGAAAAAAAAACAACATCCTTACATTTTTCTTCGCAACAGTCCATCCCGTTTCGTCTTTCAAATAATCCTGTAAAATTTTGACGACTTCGTCTGCTTTTTGCTTCAATGTTTCATCCATCGTCTGCTGCGTAATCCAGCCGAATACAAAATGCCATTCATACACCCAAACACACTTTGAATTATTAACCGTGACCTGTGTATGCATGAGAGCAAACAAAAGGTCACGTGGTCGTTTTACTATATAATTCATTGAGCGAGTCGTTATTTTCAAGCGAGCATTTTTCAATTATTCTGCCTTAGTACTAGGAATATTTTATACAGTCATTTACGTTAATTATTAGAGTTTTGAGTTACAGAAATATTTTTGCAACTTTGATTGAAAAAAATAGATTTTTTGGCTTGTAATCATTCGTACCCTGTCTCCATCGCCCGTTACCACCATGCAAGTTCAGGATGAGCTACTGCTTTTGAAAACCAGATAAAATCAATTTTGCAGAAGCATTTGAGCTCCTTAGTACTGTCCAAGTGTGAGCGGTAATATTTTGCATGTGTTTGTGCTCTAGATTAGAGCCAATAATGGACAGGTCACAGGATGTATTCCCAGCCTCGGAGCGTGGACAATTATAAATAAACTTATGGCTGAAATATTGTTGAGAGGTGTTAAATTAAAAAAGAAATGAAAAGAAAAATGTTTTAAACCTTCACCAAACAAGAAATGTTAATGTTTTGACTGTCATGGGCGGATCCAGGATTTTTTCAAGGGGGGGGGGGTCTAGCCCATAAGATGGAAGATGGCTTTAAATTTGTGAATTCATTATTGTGTAACGATACATGTATAGGCCTACTGTACTAACTTTGTATAGTCAAAATTCGATTTTCGGCCAATTCAAGGCGAGGTCCGAACCCCCTTCTAGATTCGCCCTTAACTGTGCTACAGGGATTGTTTCGAAAATCATTTCAAAAGACAAATTAATGAAATAGGCTAATTTTAATCAGCAGTTTCCCCTTTTGCTTCAACGTTTTCTATACTTCTATGTACACACGCAAGGGTGGATCAAGGATTTTTTTTTTTTTTTTGGGGGGGGGGGGGGTCCAAGCCCAATTGCCAGGGAGGCGGAGGTCCACGCCCAAATGATGACTTAAATATGTTAAATCATGACGCTTTGATTATATAGTCAACATTCAATTTTCGGCTTATTTTAGGGGGCGGGGCGAACATCCTGAACCCCCCCCCTCTAGATCCGCCCTTGCACGTACAAAATCCTACTTTCAAGATGCCCATTCTGTTGTCTGCAAGAGCTTCCAACTTGAATCAGGTGCCGTTAGAAAAGTGTTTTAAAAGCCGCTGTCAAACTTGAAAAGTCTAGATAATTTGTCGTTTGGAAAATGGGCTTTAAGAGCAATGCTTTTATTATCAAATTGATCTACCATAATGAATTATCTATCTACATAAGCCTTTCGGTACTGAGATTGTCATCTTCACACTGAAAATGGCATGTTTCGTACATTTTTTTGTTGGGGAAAGGGGGTTAAATACATGAAAATGACAGTTGAACCTGGCGGCTAGGTCCTCAAAAGATCAGTGGATACTACGTTTTCGGAGGGTCAAAAATGACTTAAAAGCCAGTAAAGACCATAATTGGAAGTCAGTCAATGATATCCCGTCGAGATTCACAGAGGAATCGTCACAAAACGGAGTGTGATTCCTCTCAAACTTCTTCTTTCCTCCGTTCATTTCCATTGCACGTTGGATGCTTTGCTCTCAATTGGGTCAGAGCCTCGATCTGGCATTAAAAAGTGTTACTATTTTTAGTAACAAATTGGATGTGTGTTTGGGTGTATTGAAAAACAAACCTCCAATAATCACGTGATGCTCGTGTAACCCGAGCAGAGGTCACGATCAACCAATCAACGAGCCGGAAATTCTCAGAGGATAGTTTGGTATAAAGTCAAGGGAATGTACTCCTTCATTGCCGAAGTGTATTTTCTTTGCTAGAGTTGCCTCGCTTTGACTGCAGGCCAAACTTAACCCATTAATGACCATTGTCCTTTATTTAGTACGGTTATGGAATCTGGTTTATGTCAACTGTTATCAGTGTTGAATTGCTATTATCTCTTTATTGTGGCTGACATAACAGTCCGTTGGATCAGGTAACACCAATTTAGAGATGAAACAGAAACATTTCATAGCCATTCACATGATTAGACTGTTGAAGAAGGGACAACTTTTTGGTGGAGTGAAAATGACAAAGAAAAAGTAGGCATTTTTTTATGTCCTTCAAAAGCTGTTGATAAAATAAATCCAAATTAGCAACTATGATGTAGATTGATGTCTCTTTTATATAAGTCAATACAAAAGTAATGTATGTTTGATATATTTCCATGCTTTTTTCGCTTGTGATATAACGTCCCAAATATAGGACGATGGTCACTAGAGTATACAAAATGTGAGTTTGTATGAACATAATGTGTTTCAAATTCTAACGTTTTTAATGACATTAAATCATCATTTATATTTAGAGATTCACTTTAAATGGGGTGCCACATATTCTGGAAGATGACAACGCCCTTCAAGAAGCCCGGGCTCGTAGGAATGGGGGCTGGGGGGCTTGTTGACCAAATGCCAAATTTTCCTTCATTTACACTGTAAATTTAGGGGAAAATCCAATGTAGTCCTCCCAATATTCAGACACGGGGCTTCAGCCAACACAATATGAAAGTGCTTCCTACGGACCTGAAGCAAATGTATTTTTGACTGCACAAGAGTATGCCACAAAAAGTAACGAAGACATCGATGATGAAGATTTTGGTGCAAATATAAACAATCTGACAAGAAATCAATTACGCGCAGATGCAACAGTGTCTGTGCGACATGTCACCAGACTATATGCGAAGGAGATTCTGGTATTTCAATTGCTGCAGAAAGCAAAATATCAGAATCTGTTTCGCATTCATCTTGCAGCACCATTGACTATAATCCGAGTCTTCTCTGATGTAAATACGCTCTTTGATATTTTGATTTTTCGCTATTTACAAATAGCGAAAAATCAAAATATCAAAGAGCGTATTTACATCAGAGAAGACTCGGATTACATTGACTATAATGTTCAAATACCTGCGCAATCAAATGTGCATCCGAGAGGTGCTGTCAATCAAACAGTAAGACGAGCAAATGCACCCACCTCACTGGATTAGACAAGTTATTCCTAATGATCAGGTAGATATCAAGAGGGATCAAAATAAGTTGAAAAAACTTGCTTCCCAATCGATGTAAAATAAATCCGTCCAAAGGAATGTCTGAAGAAAAAAATGTCTACTCTCACAATGTTCGGCTGCACGACAGATGTTTCATGGATTTTCATCGCCAGTAAAGTAGGAATGTACTATGAACTTATAAATAAACATTGCTGATTGTGTTTTTTTGGATTAATAATCACATAAAAAGGATACATAAGCCTCATATGTAGTGGCAATCAGTGTGACGGAAAGTCAGATTATTTTTAAAAAGTGATATCTCTAGTGACCCATGTCCTTAATATGGGACACAACAAAAAATGCATTTTTCAACATTATTTCAGTCAGAAATCCAGTTATTTTGTTATTTTTCATCATAGCTTCCACAAATGTATCATTTTTTGATAAAACTTCAAAATAAAAAAATGTGGTCATTAATGGGTTAACACTTTTCAGATCGGCAAAATTTTAGGCTTAACCAAACAAATTCAAAGTTGCTGCAGACGACAATTTCAAGCGCATGAAAGTTAACATTTTTTGTCTTTCCTGGAAGAAAACATTGTGGGAAATGAAGAAATTGTTTGTCACAAGCACTTTCTTCATTTTCCACAATATTTTCCAAAGCCTTTAACTTGTTGGGTGTCGAAAGGCGCATATTCGGAAATGGGTTATTAACCCTCCTCATGCTGTTCACGCCATTTTACTAATGTGACCAAAGCTTTGGCAGGCAATATAGACTAAGATCAGCCTGCACAGACATGTAGTCTGATCTTAGCCTACACTACCTGCTTTCTATTCCTTTACTGTGGCAAAATGTGAGCTAACCTTATTAACCCATTACCACACAGTAACCCCATTTTGACTCCCCACAAGATAATGGCTTTGGAAAACATCGTGGTAAATGAAGAAATTGCTTGTAACAAGCAATTTCTTCATTTACCACAATGTTTTCTATGTAAAAAGACCAAAAAATTCAAAATTTCATTCACTTGAAATTGTCGTCTGCATCATCTTTGATTTTGGACTAACCTAAAAATTTGCCGTTTGGTAATGTCTTAAATTGCTAGTTTGTTGGACAAAAAATGTAAAGTCATCAGGACAAGGGTTGTGCAGGAGACGCCCGAATTGGAAATCATTAACGGAAAAGAAGATGGGACTGGTGTCCAACTCTTTGCCTTTTTCCCATCGAAACTTTTTTTGCTCTGGCGTTCTTCAAAATGTATTCGCTTGTTTGTCGAAAAATCATGTTTGTATTTTTTTTTTTTTTTTTTTTTTTGTATTTGGACCTTCGTAGATCTAATTTTATTAAGCGGAAAAGGTTATATCAATATCTAGGCCTATATTATTTATTTTTGCAATTGGTAGTCTAAAAAAAAAAAAAAAAAAAAAAAAAAAACAGCCGAAATTGTCAAGGATCAAGTCACATTACAAGAAACAGAGAATATAGTAACGTTTATCTATATCTCTGCAAGAAATAAGCATGAAAAACTCTCCCGATCGAGGCGTTTGACACTTGAACGTTCTCTTGAAGTTAATCTGGACCCCATGCATTCTGATGTGAACCTATCTCAATGGCTTTGCTTACTAGACCTAGTTGACACTGGCTTACACTGTCACTGAGCTAATCACGTGGTTGATAATGACCTGCTTAGACCAAGTAGGTTTGTGAGGTTGCCCAGCAAACATTCAGATCGGCCCGATATCGGCTCTGTAACACCAAACGATATTCATATTCGGCCTGATATCGGCCTAAAGTTGGCCCGTTATCGGAGAAAAAAAGTAGAAAATTCAGATTTCAATTTGATATCGACCAGACATCGGTCCGATACCGGCAAAGCGAGCCGATATTTCGACTTACAGCTTATATCGGCTCGATGTAGGTAGGCCTATGTTTGCTGGTAATCCGAGTCTTCTCTGATGATGATGACATGATACGCTCTTTGATATTTTGATTTTTCGCTATTTACATCAGAGAGCGTTGCTCTTTGAAAAAATCAAGAAGCTCTCAACAAATTGTGGCGCATCGTTCACCGTCCGATCTTACGCTATCGTTAAAACCCCTGATGATATCGATCAATGAACCATTTATTGTCATACATGTTGAAAAATTTACGACCAAAAAGTATTTTTAAAGGTTTATAGGCAATGTTTTGCAACAACCCTCACCTGAGCAGCCTTTGTTTACCTTGACCTTCCATTCAAAACCAAAGGTTATACTCATCCAGCAGGCCGATTTGAAATGAAATTTTTGGTCAGGTATGACGAAAAATGATTCATTGATCTATACCCTACAGTGTTTTACCGAGTGATTCGATATGATACACAAAAACAAAGCTTCACTACTTGTAACGTTACCGAACTTTCCGCTGTTTTCAAAGAGCCACGGTCTCTGATGTAAATAGCGAAAAATCAAAATATCAAAGAGCGTATTTATATCAGAGAAGACTCGGATTAGTTTGCTGGGTAGTATCTGATGATTAGGCTACTAACCCCCAGGACCTCTTTCTAGTACCCCCCTAAACCAGGAACTCTATATTCCGATTGAAAACGTTTTAAAGCAGGGAATGCGATGCGATTTGTTGGATGTAGTAAATCATTTAAAAGAAAAAGCAAAAAAAAAATGTTATTGGCGGCCAAGTGAACTTTCACTTGGTCGTCAATAACTTTCTTATCAGCTGACTTTCGAAACATTTAGGCTAGATCTACTACATCCAGAAAGGTTTCTGACTTTTTGCTCACCTTCTCTAAAACCGAATTCAATTTATTTGGTCACGTTGGTAGAATAGGCATACCCGTAATGTGGCCATTATAAGATTCATAAAACATTGGATTTTTTCGAGCGTCGTCGTAAAGTATCCCAACTTGTTCGGGCGCGGTCGTAAACATTCGGCTGTGGAAAGTTCCACCGCCGAATGTTTTCGGCGTCGCCCGAATCATTTTGACATCGCGGGAATCTCAAAATAATTAGATGTAGACTACCCTAACCCCTTACCAAACGACAAAATTTTGGACTTGTCCAAATTCAAAGATGCTGAAGACGACAATATGAATTGATTAAAATTTCGCATTGTTTGATTTTTCTGGGTAGAAAAAATTGTTTGAAATGAAGAAATTGCTTGTTACAAGCAATTTCAAATGTTTTTCAAAGCCATTATCTTGTAGGGAGTCAAAAAGTGTCATTGTGTGGTAATGGGTTAACAGAATTTTTGACCGTTTTCTGAAATAGTTGTATCACGTGACCCCTCGTCGTGTAGAAATTCGACCACCCTTCAACCCATTAGGCTTCCCAGACGCCAAGAAATTAAATAGACTTGTCCAAAATCAAAGATATTGCAGACGACAATTTCAAGTGAATGAAACATTAGGGCCTACATTTTTTATTCTTTTTGGAAAGAAAACATTGTGGGAAATGAAGAAATTGCTTGTCACAAGCAATTTCTTCATTTCCCACAATTATTTCTCCAGCTTACATTTCATGTGGCGTCAAAAAGCGTCATTAGATCTACATGGAAAAAAGGTTTTTTTTTTTTTTTTTTTAGATCTATCTTTATACTGTACTGGGTCAATTCTATTAGATCTATTTTTGTAACATAAAAGGTTTATGCCCAGATCTAGATATTTATTTCAGTTGTCTCTTTCTTTTTAAAAAATCTTGTTTCCCAAACGACGTCATTATTATAGACTGCTTTAAATTGAATGTGTAAACACTGGGGCAAAAGAAGAAAACTTGTAAACCAATTTTCAATGAAAAATGTAGGCTAAAGCTAGATCTAGATCTAGATTAATAAGTCTAGTAAATGTTCAAAGGGGTCTGCAGACGACAAAATCAGAGTTCCGAAGTTAGCCTAACTATCAACTAGAAAACGTGTGGGAAAATGAGGAAAAAGAATGTGGGTGTTGTTTTCCAAGCATTATCTCCTTTCTCTCGATGTTTTGTTTTCTAAATAACTTTCAGTCACATTGGGACGTGAAAATGTAGACAAGGAAAGAAACGGTTGAGACTGAAGTATACAGTCTAAAAAAATCAGTCTACATTCGTCGCCGAATGTTGTTGTTGTTCTGTTGTTGTTGTTTTTCAAAGAAACGTTCGAAAATGAAATTTTCTACAAAAATCAAATGATCTGCGTTGATTGACAGTCAATGATGATTTTGTTTGATTGAGATCCAAACGCACATTGATTCCAGTGAGTGTGGTAGGTTGTCAATCTGAAAGAAAGTGAGTAGATGCACAAAATCCATCCCCCAATTTTTTTTGTTTTGTGAAAATCGGATTTGAGTCATTTTAGCAGGTTGGTGAAATTTCCCGATCGGGCAATATTGCCCAATCGGGCAGCGAAATTGAAAGAAAAGAGCAAAAAGTCAAATTGCAGTGAAATGTGATGGTGTCGCGAAACCAAAGTTTTTGGGCATATAGAATCAGTCGGGATGACGTCATAGCCTCACTTTCATTTTTTCATCGAGGGTACAACCTCGGTCTTTATCGTTACGGGATACCATTTTTGAGGCAGAATATTTCCAAAATCTATCGCTAAAATTCACAAACAAAACTCTTTCTCTAAAGAATGTGATTTAAACTTTCTAACTACCAACGCATTTTTAATAATTTGGCGTAGTCGTCGAGATATTAATGCTGAAAGTTGGTAATGCTTTAAGGAAAAAGACCGAAGCTTTCACCTCCACCGAATGAATGCAGGTCGACTGACGACGTTTTTGATTGGCTGAAGGGATTGTGCCGACCGATTCAATGAGTAGGACCTCCCGTCACACATTCCAGAAGAAATTTTCCATTAAAGTGGTCTAACTTCATGCGCCCAGACTAGTCTTTACTGTCACATTGGAATGAATAGGAAAGTAACTAAAAGAACAAAACCTTACACTTTCCAGTATTTATCACCATATATTTTCTTCACCAACCAGTGTCCGCCTTTTTGATAATTTCTGGGTCGGTAAAAAACGTCAATATATGACAGATTCATGTCTTTTGGAGAGGTGACAATTAAATCACAGTGTACACCCAAAAATTATGTGGCATATTTCATGTGGGTAATACAAACTAAATACTGTAATATCCTGTGCTTACTATCAAAACAACATGATTGCCATGTGCATTTAAGGACATGTATAGTTGATTAAAAACAAAATCTGTTCATTTGGGATCAGAACAAACACATTTTTAAGTTTTCAGGTTCATCCATTACTCCAAGCAAAAATACGAACATAACTTTTGGTGTACACTTTAATTTAATCTTCACCTCCCCAGTCTGGGCGCATGAAGATATACCACTTTGATGGGAAATTTCTTTGGGAATGTGTGACAGGTGGTCTTACCAATATTCCCAAAAACTTTGGTTTCTCGACACCAAAACATTTCACTGCAATTTGGCATTTTGCTCTTTTCTTTCAATTTCGCTATTGCCAGATCGGGCAAGATTGAAATTTCACCAACCTGTTTAGGTTTTTAAATGGCTTTAATCTTCTTGTTATCTTAAGATCATCCATGGAAATTCTTGAAGATCGAACCTTCTCTAATTTTCAATGTTTTTTGTCTTGTACAAGCCAACTGTCAGTTTATCTAGAGCATAAAATCTAAAGTAAGACACGGTGATTGGTCACTGAGTGACTGGGTCGTGGTTAGCTGTAGGCCCGTAGGAACAGGGGGGGGGGGACTAGGAGGGGCTCAGTCCCCCCAATGTTGGCCTAAAATGCCAAATTTTCATAATTTTACACTGAAAATTTGGGGAAAATCCAAATTAGCCCCCCCTCCCCAATATTCAGGACAAAGGCTTTAGCCCCCCAAATATGAAATTCAGTCATGGCGAAGACCGTCGGACTTGCGGACCTGTGCGATGAAATTACACTCGGTCCGATATTTTTTTCCTTTCTATCAGTCCAACTGTCCGACATTATTTTTGAGATTTGTCTGTATGAAAAGATCGACAATTTACTAAACAAGAACTAAGAAAATAAATTAAAAGATAAAGACCTCTTTTTCAATAATCCATGCCATAAATCAAGTGAATTTCCATCCCTTAACTTACGTGAGTCACCCAAAAATGGGCCAGTCAATTACAAAGCGTGGGTAGAATCAGACATCAAAAGACCGTACCGCGGAAGTGTTGGCACTGGGCCAATACATTTTGTGAGTTGACCCTTTTCTTTTTTGGATGCAACATAGATTTATCCCTTTACACTTGTCTTTTCTTTATTCAATATATTTGTGGATCTGTCTTTGTCTGCATTTCTAAAAAAAAAACCGTTGCCTTATGATTATGAAAAAATGTTTTCAGCAGCTGTCAGTTTGCTACCATAAAAGCAAAAACATTTAAGAATACTCATTACTCTATGCAATTTTGATAAAAAAATGGAATGGTAAAAAAACTAAAAACTTGGGGAAGAGGGGGAGGTTAAAAGCATTCCAAATTGGTTATTTCAAATTCACACCCTATGTTGTGGGTATTCATTTGAATAATCTGAAGATTGAAAATGTGTGTTACTTTTATTCTGACCTTTCGGTCTGAGCGATTTTCATTCTGTCTGACAGATTATTTAAAATTGTCAGTCCGAATGTCTGACAAAAATTTCCAGGTCTTCGCCATGTCTGGAAATTGCTTCCTACGTGCCTGAGCTGCGATATCAAACTTAATGATGGGTACTAGCTGGCAACTAATTCTCACCCTGCACCAGTTCTTGCCAACTAAACCGTATCACAGCGAAAACGTGATATTATTTAATATGCTTTATTTTCGGAGTAAAAGAAGTTAATGTCAACATAAATTGTATGCGGAAAAGAATTCTTTTTAGTCTTTGCCATGAAATGGCTTAGTTGGCAAGAACTGGTACGCGGCTAGAATTGGTCGCCCGCCAGTTTTGGTTTGTTACTTTGAGTTCACCCTTGCTTTTTAGCTCACCTGAGCACGAAGTGCTCGAGGTGAGGTATTGTGATCAGTCTGTTGTCCGGCGTCTGTCTATCTGTCCATCTGTCTATCTGTCTGTATGTCAACTTTTCACAAAAAAATCTTCTCCTCCTAAAGTACTTGGCAGAATTCATTCATATTTCACACATATGATCTATGGGTCATGCTTTTTCAAAATACTTCAAAGAATTTGAATTGGGGCCATAATGGGGTCAAAAAGTAGGTCACTAGGTCAAATCTTCTTTCTGCTCTAGGGGCCACATTTATTGCTCAATCGTTGTGAAAATTGATCAGAATATTTGTCTTGATGATATTTAGGTCATGATAAAAAATAGGTCAAGCCAGATCAAAAACTAGGTCAATAGGTCAAATATTGTAAAATCCTTCTTTTTACACTGGAAGTACCAATTTTGGTCCAAACTTTGTAGAAATTGTCATGAATGTTTATTTTGATGATATCAAGGTCAAGTAAAGAAGTCGGTCATGCTACGTCATTAATTAGGTCAAGAGGTCAAATCTTACAAAATCCTTTCTTTTGCTCTGGAAGTTCCAATTCTTGTCCAAACTTTGTCAAAATTGTCCTCAATGTTTATCTTGATTATATCTATAAAATGATCATAAGTGGGTCATACAAGGTCAAAAACTAGGTCACAAGGTCAAATCTTTTAAAATCCTTCATTTTGTTCTGGACATGCCAGTTTTGGCCCAAACTTTCTCAAAATTGTCCTGAATGTTTATCTTTATGATATTTAGGTCATAAAAAGAAGTGGATCATGCCAGGTCATAAACTAGGTCATGAGGCCAAATCTTGTAAAATCCTCCGTTTTGTTCTGAAAGTGCCAATTTTGGTCCAAACTTTGTCAAAATTGTCACGAATCTTTATCTTGATGATATCTTGGTCATGATCAAAGGTGGGTCATGCAAGGTCAAAAACTAGGTCACAAGGTCAAATATTACAGAATCCTTTCTTTTGCTCTAGAGATGCCAATTTAGTCCCAAAACTTTGTCAAAACTATCCTAAATACTTATTAGCTCACCTGAGCACAAAGTGCTCAAGGTGAGCTATTGTGGTCACTTTTTGTCCGTCGTCCGTCTGTCTGTCCGTCCGTCTGTCTGTCCATCCGTCCACAATTTCATGTTTACACTCTAGCATCTACAAATATAAGCCAATCTTGACCAAACATGGTCAAAACATGTATGGCCATAAGATCTCGGATGAGTTCGATTATGGGTCAGATCGAACTAGAAAGTCAGGAGTTATCTGCCCTTGAATGCGAAAAATACCTAGTTTTGACATTGTTTACACTCTAGAATCTACAATTATTGATCAATCAAGACAAAACTTGGTCATAATGTTGCAGACCACAAGATCTCGGATTAGTTTGATTTTCAGTCTGATTTGACCAGAAAGACAAGAGTTATATGCTCTTGAATTTGACAAAATTGCCATTTTCGGCTGTTTTAGACCTTGTTTACACTCTAGAATCTACAATTATTGATCAATCAAGACAAAACTTGGGACACAATACTGGGGACCATGATATCTCGGATGAGTTTGATTTTCAGTCTGATCTGATCAGACAGTTGAGAGTTACTTCCCCCTTGAATTTAACCAAATTGTCATTTTCGGCTGTTTTAGACCTTATTTACACTCTAGAATCTACAATTATTGATCGATCAAGACAAAACTTGGACACAAATTTGGGGATCATAAGATCTGGAATGAGTTTGATTTTCAGTCTGATCTGACCAGAAAGATGAGAGTTATGTGCCCTTGAATTTGATTAAATTGCCGTTTTAGGCTGTTTTTGACATTGTTTACACTCTAGAATCTACAATTATCGATCAATTAAGACAAAACTTGAACACAATGTTTGAGACTATAAGATCTTGGATGAGTTTGATTTTCAGTGTGATCTGATAAGAAAGATTAGAGTTATGTGCCCTTGAATTTGATAAAATTGCCGTTTTCGGCTGTTTTCGACCTTGTTTATACTCTAGAATCTACAATTGTTGATCAATAAAGACAAAACTTGGACACATTGTTGGGGATCATAAGATCTGGGATGAGTTTGATTTTCAGTCTGATCTGATAAAAAAAGTCGAGAGTTATGTGCCCTTGAATTGGACAAAATTGCTGTTTTCGGCTGTTTTCCACCTTGTTTATACTCCAGAATCTACAATTATTTATCAAACAAGACAAAACTTGGACACAATGTTTGGCACCATAAGATCTTGGATGAGTTCGATTTTCACAACGTTATTGACCATAAGTTCGTTTTGAGTCTTAAAGTCATAAATATTTAATGAATTGAACAAAAGTGTTGCTTATATCATTTTGGTTCAGGTGAGCGATATAGGACCATCATGGTCCTCTTGTCTTGATATCTAGCTTATGTACAAAGTGTGGGTCATGTAAGGTCAAAAACTAGGTCATTGGGTCAAATCTTGGTTTTGCTTTCAAAACGGAGATATATACTTAAAGGCTACCAAGCTTGGCAGTTTATTGCACCGTATATTGGAAGAAAATCATTAAATTAACGTGTTTTATAAAAGATCCGCCAAACTCGGTTGTTTTAAAAGTTTTATTTGCTTTTCTTTACATCGTTGAAAAACTGATTTTCGAGAAAATAAAGATCGGCAATTTCCGTAAAATTGCCACGGATTGACGTCATCAATGGCTTGACTCCGCCCCCCAATCTAGAGCATGAGGTGTCTGACAAAGATAATGTGTTCGACTTTTCTGTCATATAGCGAAGTCTCAGTTTTTATCCATTTCTCGATCGTAAGAGTAATACAGACAAACTTAAACCGTTCTTTGGCACATTCCTAATTCACTTACGACCTATTCTTGGACTGTTTTAACATTTTTTCTAACATTTACTGAGGACGAATTCCGTGTTTTAAGTATCGATTAGGGTAGTCGCTTTATGACAGAAAAATCGGACATTTAACTTTTTCAGAAATTTCAGACTTTCCGGGAAATGACCCATGACTGCCCGTTTTTCCCGCCATGACGTCATTCAGTGGCCGGTATGACGTCATAACTTCAAATTGGAAGTTTAACGTTTTTTGTTCGGTAAAGATCGGAAAAGACCAAAATAACCAATTTAAAAGACGAAATAAAAACACTTCTAATGTTTAAACGTTGTAGAAACTTTGATATTGGGTTCTTAGAAAGGTGTTTTTTCGACACAAGAGTTTGATTTTGGCAATCAACGGACACTTTAAACATTGTGAAAATTGTTCAGAAAGTTTATCTGGACGAAATCTGGGTCATTTGAAAAGTGGGTCATGTGAGGTCAGAAACTAGGTCAATAGGTCAAATCTTGTTTTTCCTCTAAGAACCAAAATATTTACTCAATCATTGTGAAAGTTCAGAATGTTTATTTTGATGATACCTTGGTGATATGAATAGCAGGTCATTCGAGGTTCAAAACTAGGTCACTAGGTCAAATTTTGTGGTTGCCCTAAGAACCAAAATATTTTCCATATCATTGCGAAAATTGATCAGAATATTTATCTTGATGATATCTTGGTGATGTGAAAAGTGGGTCATCCGAGGTCTAAAACTAGGTCACTAGGTCAAATCTTGTTTTTTCTCTAGGAACCAAAATATTTACTTTATTGTTGTGAAAATTGTTCTGAGTATTTATCTTGATGATATCTTGGTCATTTTAAAAGTGGGTCATGTGAGGTCAGAAACTAGGTCAATAGGTCAAATCTTGTTTTTGCTGTAGGAACCAAAATATTTACTGTATTGTTGTGAAAATTGTTCAGAATATTTATCTTGATGATATCTGGGTCATTTTAAAAGTGGGTCATGTGAGGTCAGAAACTAGGTCAATATGTCAAATCTTGTTTTTTTCCTCTAAGAACTAAAATATCTAATCAATCATTGTGAAAGTTCAGAATGTTTATCTTGATGATATCTTGGTGATATGAATAGCAGGTCATTCGAGGTTCAAAACTAGGTCATTAGGTCAAATTTTGTTTTTGCCCTGAGAACCAAAATATTTACTTTATCATTGCGAAAATTGTTCAGAATGTTTATCTTGATGATATCTTGGTGATGTGAAAAGTGGGTCATGCGAGGTTTAAAACTAGGTCATTAGGTCAAATCTTGTTTTTGCTCTAGGAACCTAAATATTAACTGTATCGTTGTGAAAATTGTTCACAATATTTATCTTGATGATATCTGGTCAATGTAAAAAGGGGGCCATGTGAGGTCAAAAACTAGGTCACAGGGTCAAATCTTGTTTCTGCACTTAGAACCATAATGATATCTGAATGATTGTGAAAATTGTTCAGAATATTTATTTTGACAATATCTAGGGCATGTATGAAATAGGTCATGGGATGTCAAATCTTAGGTCAAATTTTGTTTTTGCTCTAAAAATTCAAAATATTTATTCATCATTGTGAAAATAGATCAGAATTGCTTATGTTGATGATAAATGGGTCATGAAGAAAGTGGCTAATGTTAGGTCAAAAACTAGGTCAAAAGGTCAAATCTTGTTTCTGCTACAATAACCTAAATATTTACTCATCATTGTGAAAATTGTTCAGAATGTTTATCTTGATGATATCTAGGTCATGTAAAAAGTGTGAGTTTGAAGTTTGCAAGATGTTTGTCTCAAAGTCCTCTCAGGTGAGCGATGCAGGGCCATCTTGGCCCTCTTGTATGGAGCCAGGCAAACATTTAGAAAACAATTTTTCTTGCATAGAGTGACATCTTGAGCTTGCAGATTTGCACATCTTGCATTTTTGGTTTTGACGTCCCAAAGTAACAGAAAAGGCTTTGGGAAAACTTTGAGACAAAAGAAGAAAATGCTGATAATCAGCATATTTTTCTTCTGCTTCAATTGAATATTTTCTTAGCTATATTGTACACAGTGACTAATAGTAAACCTATCTTTATCAATATTCATTTTGTCATATACAGCATAGGGGCCCTTAAACCTTTCCCAAACGCCAAAATTTTTGGGTGATCCACTTCAAGAACTGCCAAAATTGACAAAAAAGAAGTTACTTAAGGTAGAATTTGTGTAAAATAGGGCATAGAAAATATTGAGACAAAAGAAGAGACTGCTGGTTATCAGCAGTTTCTTCTTTTGTTTCAATGTTTTCCCAAGCCTTTTCTATTAGGGACGTCAAAAGCACGTCTTGTTTGGGAAAGAGTTAATTTGACTCCCAGCACTCTAATACTCAGTCTACAACAACAGAAATTAACAAAGAGGTGGTTTTCGTAAAAAAAGGGTTTGGGAAAGGGTTAAACATGCATCCCTTATGTTTCAGAAGTTTTCCCTACAGTCAAGATGGCAGACACAGCTCAAGCATCAACATCAGCGGCGGATGACAACAAAATACCTCTTGAACATTATTTGAAACCGAGAAAAATACGGAACCAGAATGTTGTGGCAAGACTCTTCGACAGAGAAACCAACATTGGCAAACCAGGGACACACTTCCACAAAGCAAGGCTATTTTACACAAATATTTTCCCAAACTTTACTGTTGTAAATGTAGAAAAACCGCCATGCTTTCTGCGGAAATTCTCACCAAATGGGAAATATTTTATCGCATTTTCTTCAGACCAAACATCTATAGAGATATACACGTTTGAAGGATCCTCCGCAGCCGAATCTATCATGAGGAAAATAAAGGGTGATATTGCTACTTCTAATGGTGACCCAGCCATAAGTGAAATAAGCAGTAAATTATTTGAGAAATTCTTTAAATTAAAGTGCACAACCTTGGTAGCTACAAATGGTGGGCATCTTAATCGAGAATGTAGTTTATTTACAGACGACGGAAAATTTGTGATCGTTGGATCTGCACAGTATGTTCCAGAAGATCCCCACCCACCGTTCTTTGAAACACACAGAAATAATGAAGCTGTGAATGCAACTCCTAGATCTCCGATAGAAGATTATTCTCTACATGTAGTTGAATTAGAAACGGGACATTTATGTGACAGCCGAAGTTTCAAGTTTGACAAAATATTTTTGTCGCACAATCAAGGCCTTTATCTGTATAAAAACACGCTGGCGGTACTGTCAGTGTTACAACAGACCATACACATATTTCATGTAACGCTGACGGGTGATTTTATAGATGTACGCAGCATCGGCAGATTCTGTCATGAAGATGATGGGCTGTATTTTGATTCCTTGAAAGAGTCAACAGGTATTTTGATTAAATCTTGCTTTTAATTTAATCTTTGTGTTTCCCAAATGGCAGAAGTTTGGACTGTTCCAGTTAAAAGTAGTTATAGACAGCAAATTGGATGTTGATAAATATAGGATTAGTGCAAAAAATGGCATAGAAAATGTTGAGACAAAAGGAGAAAATGCTGGGCCCCGTATTACTAAACATCTTACGATCAAGTTTTTGTGTAGACTGTGTAACAAGACATCTGATTGCACGAGAAATCCGACTGAGCCAATCAGGGCTTTTGTTACAAGTAATTATGCAAAAATTAAACGTACGATCGATAGTAATACGGGCCCCTGGTTTGCAGCATTTTCTTCTTTTGTCTAAATATTTTCACAAACCTTTATAAAGCAGACATCATAACCTGGGGCCTCTATTATCAACGATCTTAAGTTATGACCATGTTTTTGTGCAAACTGTGTAAGAAGACACCTGATTGCATGAGAAATCAGATTGGGCCAATCAGGTTTGTTGTTACAAGTAATTAGGCAAAAAATAATGGTACAACTATTGATAGTATGGGCCCCAGGCTCTGGTTGGTAAATGCTCTAGGGGTATTCTCAGTGTTACAGCAGACGATACACATATTTCATGTAACGCAGACAGGTGACTTTATAGATGTACGCAGCATCGGCAGATTCTGTCATGAGGATGATGGGCTGTATTTTGATTCCTTGAAAGAGTCAACAGGTACAATATATCTTCTTGTACATTAACTCTTTCCCAAACGGCAAAAATTTGGACAACTCCAGTCCAAAAGCAACTGCAGACAACTTCATGGATATAATTAAAGAAAATATTTGTTAACAAAATGGCATAGAAAATATTGGGTCAAAAGGAGAAAATGCTGGTTTGCAGCATTTTCTTCTTTTGTCTCAATATTTTCACAAACCTTTTATAGAGGGGACATCAAAGCCAGGTGTTGTTTTGGAAATTCTCTTGCTGTTCTCTCAGTGTTACAGCAGACAATACACATTTTTCATGTTACACCTACTGGTGATTTTATAGATGTACGCAGCATCGGCAGATTCTGTCATGAAGATGATGGGCTGTATTTTGATTCATTAAAAGAATCAACAGGTATTTGATTTTAATTTTGCTCTTACCTGTTTCCCAACGGGCAGGATTTTGGACTGTTCCTATTTGAAAGTGGTTGTAGACAGCAAATTGGATATTGATACTGACAGGATTCGTGCACAAAATGGCGCAAAAAATATTGAGTAAAAAGGAGAAAATGCTGGTCATCAACATTTTCTCCTTTTGTCTCAATATTTTCACAAACAAGACCTGGTTTTGACATCCCTAACAGAAATGGCTAGGAAAAACATTGAGACAAAAGAAGAAACTGCTGATAACCAGCAGTTTCTCCTTTTGTCTCGATATTTTCTGTGCTATCTTGTACACAAATCCTTCCTCTTTAGCATTAATTATGTCATCTACAGCAGCTTTCTAATTGGATCACCCTAAATTCTTGCTGTTTGGGAAAGTTTTAAACTTAATCGTGCAGTAACTTGTTAAATAATATCAGGTTTATTATGCTGAGGTCAAGTTTATCTAGAAGATTAATGGTAAAGAAAATTGTTCATAAATTGTTTATGAAGTGACACATGCTTGATTTGCAGAATTTTCATGAGGTACATCCTTGTGTAACAATTAGATTTATCCCTTACAATGATGACTTTTGACTTGTCGTAGTTGTGCAAAATGTTTGGGGAAAAAAGGAGAACCAGCGTAATGATAACAGTAAACCAACATTTTCTCCTTTTGTCTCAACATATTCTTTTCTATATTGTGCACAAATTGCAATCTTTATTGACAGGGAGTTGAATTTGGAAGCTACTGCAGACAAAAAAAATGGATATTGATGAAGATAGGATTTTCCCGCAATGTTGCACAGGAAATAAAGAGGCAATAGTAGAAAATGCTGGTCATCAACATTTTCTCCTTTTGCTTCAATGTTTTTCAAAGCCTTAGGGATTTCAAAATTGGGTCTTGACATGTATATCACTGCTTTTCAGCATAAACCTCATAACTGCAGCTTAAAACAAGCTGCAGTTATGAGGTTTTTCATTGAAAAGCAACATTGTTATTTATTAACAGGTAGAGGCCCACAAACACAGTACATGGAGAAAACCATCAACTCTTTAAAACACAGACTTTTAGTTTACTTGTATGCAAGAGCCAAAAATAGCGGATCTCATTATGAACTCAGAAAATTCTACCAGTATTTCGAACAATTTGTAGCACTCAAAATGTGGAAAATGCAGCTGTTGGACGAAAATCATTTACTGATAAAATACGCCAGTGAAGATGTGGTTACATTAAAAATTCCTGATCCAAATTCACAGCCGTCGTTTTTCGTTGTGTACGATATGGTTAGCACCCAGGTTGTGGCAGTGTACGAAAATATCTCAGAAGAGTTGTTAGACTTGTTTGAAAACTTCTGTGACATGTTTAGGAACGCGACACTACACACAGAAGCTCAGTTTACGTGTTCGGCTTCAAGTAATGTGTATGCCCGTCAGATACAGCAAAGATTTAAACAGACGATCATCAACGCCAAATTTGGTGGAAATACAGGTATACTTTATCTCTTTCCCAAACATAAAGACCGTGACAGTGTCATTAATGAAAGTTTGTGAAATCATTGAGGTAAAATGAGAAAATGCTACATTTTAGGGTGGTACAACTTGAAAGCTGCTGCTGACGACAAAATAGATGTTGATAAAGATAGGATTTGTGTGAATTATAAGCCCGGAAAATATTGAGTCAAAAGGAGAAATTGCTGATTATCAGCAATTTCTTCTTTTGCCTCAATGTTTTCCCTAGCCTGTTTTATTTGTAAAGTCAAATTTAAGTCTTGTCAGCAAAGATTTAAATAGACGATCATCAACGCCAAATTTGGTGGAAATACAGGTATACTTTATCTCTTTCCCAAACATCAAGACAGTCACAATGTCATTAATGAAGCTTGTGAAATCATTGAGGTAAAAGGAGAAAATGTTATTACTTCTATTTGACCGAATTCAATCTGGGATGAATGGCATATAATAATGTCTCCCTTTTCTTCAAAACGTAGTAACTACAGCTTGTTTAGAAAGAAAAGTAACGATTTGTCATATGGCAATCATTATGGTTGAATTTGTGATGTATTATTGCTTGGAAATAGTATAGTAACATGTAAAACTGTGGATTGCAGCACAGTTTAGAATATTACCGCAATTATTCTAATAAACACCCATATTCTAGAAAAAAGCCCATCCCCGTAATTTTGGCTGAAAATCTGCTTATTTCAAGCAAAATTTTAGCGAAAAAGGATGATTCTAATAAACGCCCATCCCCCAATTCCAGAGTAAGTCATAAACAAAGACCTTTTCCGAATGCAATGAAAGAGAGGCTGTCCAGCCCTCAATTTCCAATGAAGGAATTGCATCGAAAAATGGTATAGTCGAATCCCTATTACAAAGCTTTGCCAAATCCAACTTGCCTAACTTTTTGTCAATGAATTGACACTGGATTCGCTAATTTTGACTTACAAAATTAGAATGCCTCTAATAAACACCCACCCCCGACTTTTCCATCGACCATGTTTTTAGCTCCACTGGCCTTTCAGGCCAGCGGGCTATTGTCATGGCGGTGTGTCCGTCGTGCGTGCGTGCGTGCGTCCGTCCGTAAACTTTTTCTTTAAAAATCTTCTTCTCAAAAACTATTGGATGGATTTCAACCAAACATCACAGGAATGATCCTTGGGTGACCTTCTCTCAGATTCCTTCAAAGAATATGGATTGAACCAGAATAACATGAGTTATCTGCCCTTGAATGTCAAAAATAGCAGGTTTTGACTTTAGTTTTCTTTTAAAATCTACAAATATTCAACAATCAAGACAAAACTTTGACAGAATGATGCTGACTACAAGAACTTGCCTTGGTAAAATTTTCAGCTTGATCTGAATTTTACAGCACGAGTTATGTGCCCTTGAAATTGACACAATTGCTATTTTCGGCTGTATTTTGACTTTGTTTTCACTCTATCAACTACAAATATTGACTAAACAAGACAAAACTTTGACAGAATGATGCTCACAATTAGATCTTGCCTTGGTAAAATTTTCAGCTTGATCTGAATGTTATAGCATGAGTTATGCGCCCTTGAAATTGCCAAAAATTGCCATTTTCGGCTCTATTTTGCTGGTGTTGACTTTATTTTTACTCTAAAATCTACAAATATTGACCAATCAAGACAAAACTTAAACAGTATATAAACAAGCAGAATATGCTGCCTTGGTGTGATTTTCAGCTTGATAGGAAAACTACATCATGAGTTACGTGCCCTTGAATTTGACAAAATTGCCATTTTCGACTTTGTTTTCACTCTAACAACCACAAATGTTAACCAATCAAGATGATACTTGGAAAGAATCCTGTTGACAACAAGATCTTGCTTATGTGTAATTTTCAACATGATCACACTATTACAATCTGAGTTATGTGCCCTTGAAATTGACAAAATTTCAGTTTTCGACACATTTTCCACTCTGGAAGCCACAAATATTGACTAATTGAATATTGACTTTTACCTTCTTTTTGCATTGACCACATGATTGCTGCTTTTGACTTTGTTTTTGCTGTAAGAACCACAAGTATTCAAAAATCTAGTCAAAACTTGGATTTAATATTAAAAGAAATTCAGGCCTGTGGAGCGACTCAAGACCTTCAGGTCTTTCTAGTTTAATAAACGCCTGGGCGTTTATTAGAAAAATTAAGGTATATTTCGATTAAAAAAGATCCATTTCAATATTCACTCATTCTGCTCATTTCAATCATCTAAAACATTCAAAACATTAAACATGATCAAAACATTTACTTGCTTGATTGAGTATAATGGGTTAAATTGGATGCTTCAAACTGTTTAATCTCTTTAATTATCCATAGATTTGATAAATATGTCAATATAGTACTGACTGACTTAAATTTGTCAATTAAATTATTACAAAAATATGTTTGAACTAAATGAAAGGTATCAATGTTTCAGATAGCTCAGTGACCAATTAGTGCTCTGTGTTATAGCAGCAGTCCATAGTATACCTACTCCTAGCTTTGTTTAGTTACCATTTCGTCATCTGCAGCAACATTGAATTTAGATGAATCTGAATTTTTTGCTGTTTGTGAAGGGGTGAAGTTCATGAGTCATGTTCACTTTTATTCACAGAGGCTATAAAGAGGCTACTAGCTCAGTTACCAATCAATGCTCAGTTTGAACCCATTCCCAAACAAAACCTGGTTTTGACGTCCTTAACAGAAAAGTCTTGGGAAAACATTGAAACAAAAGAAGAAACTGCTGATAACCAGCAGTTTCTCCTTTTGTCTCAATATTTTCTATGCCATATTTTACACAAATCCTATCTTTATTAACACCCATTTTGTCATTTGTGGCAGTTTTTGAAGTGGATCACCCTAAAATTTTGCCATTTGGCAAAGGGTTAAAGCAGTAGTCCATATCTAGACCTAGCTTTGTTTAGTTATAATGATAAATGGGTGTCTATGTTACAGAGGCTGTTAAGAGGCTACTAGCTCAACTACCAATTAGTGCTCAGTCGTATAGCAGCAGCCCATATCTAGACCTTGCTTTGTTTAGTTATGATGATAAATGGGTATCTGTGATGGAAAGACCAAAGGCTTGTGGAGATCATCCAATTAGGTATGAGATTGTAATATTTAACCCTGTCCCAAACAGCAAAAACTTAGACAATTCTAATTTGTAAGGGGCTACAGACTGTAAAATTTGTGCCGATAAAGATAGGATTTGTGGAAAATGTAGCACATAAAATATTGAGGGAAAATGAGAAAGTATTGATTATCAACCTTTTCTTCTTTTGCCTTGATGAATTCCCAAGCATTTTCTGTTAGGGACATCAATGACAAAGACTTTTCGTTTTGTACCTAAGTCAAGGTCAAATATTAATGTTGTGTTTGAAAACAAGAAAATAAGATATCAAAATATTGCCATAACAAGGGCATTGTTGTTTCATAAATTCATCTTGTTTATCTCTGCAGGTTC
Organism: Fragum sueziense; assembly: GCA_963680895.1. NCBI lineage: Eukaryota > Metazoa > Mollusca > Bivalvia > Cardiida > Cardiidae > Fragum > Fragum sueziense. The sequence goes on along the minus strand of OY804598.1, from coordinate 48,306,814 downwards.
TATGCCAGAGACTCGGCCTTGTTAAAGTTTAAGATCTACGCAGGGGTTCTAGGTAAGATCCCGCCGCCAGCCACAGCGCGAAGACTCGTTGCCTTCACATTTCATCCCAGCGAACCGTTCGCGATCAGTGTGCAGAGGACTAACGCAGAATATGTTGTCAACTTTCATATACGTCATGCTTATGTGGAGGATTAGCACGGTATTGTGTTGAATTAGTGTTGAATGTGCCAATGTCACATTAAAGGCTTGGTCACATACAATTTTGCATCCACATCATAAATATGCTAGGCGACATTATTTTTGGACATGGGCTGGCGGTGATGTTGTGTGGGAATTCTGTATGTGATCAGGCCTAAACCCATCCCACATAACTGCTTTAGAAAGCATTGTACATGTAGCAAATGAAGAAATTGCTTGTGACAAGCAATTTCTTCATTTCCTACAATATTTTCTACTCAAAAAGACCAAAAAAATCAAATATCATTTACTTGAAATTGTAATCTGTGACATCTTTTAGATATGACCAGTGTAAAAGTTTGTTGTTTGGTAATTGGTTAAAATGTGCCAGTTTCAAAATCAATGTTCATTAAAATGAATGGTTAAGTTTCAATGTGCAGAGAACTAACATAGTCAACATTCATATCGTAAGTCATGTTTGAAACTGTAGTGTGTTGAAGTGAATTATTACAGGGTGAGTAATCATGTGATATAACAATTTCAGAAAATCGTCAATATTTTTTTTTAATACAGGACCGATTTGAATTCGGTTTGAAGCAAAGAAAGTTGACAGATGTCACACATTAGATGGACGTAGTAGACTTTTCAAATCTCGATGTAAAAGTTATTGACAATGAACCAATATTTTGGTTGATCATCAATACCATTTTTTTTAAAAACCTAAGTTTTTAAAGAAAAACTAATTCCTGGCATTTTCCTATCGTCTCAGCTTCAAACCGAATATAAATTGGTCAAGTATTAGCAAAAATATTGAAGATTATATGAAATTCTGAGTCATGTGTATATCCATTGTGAATTGTCTGGAAATAGACATTTAGAAAATTCACAATAGTATTCTTCACTTCAGAAACTTATTTCGCTGAATAAATATATTAGTAAAAGGAGAGAAACTGCAAGTGCCAATCATTATCTCTCATGTGTCTCCTATATTTCTACTAAAAGCTTGTAATAATCTTTTAACCCTGCTATCTACCATTTTTGCTTACGATTACACAAAAATCTGATATGTCGAACTTTGGATATCTCGAAAATTTTCCACAATGTTTTCCAAAGGCTTTATCTGTTGGGGCGTGAAAAGTGTCATTACATGTATGTGGGAATGGGTTGACCTTTTTATTAATATGTAATTCGGGTCTGTATAGATATTTTGACTTATGAAGAAATTTCATTATTTTGACTAATGAAGAAATTTCATTCATTTTATGGTCAAAGAGACCCTTTCCCAAAATAAGACCTAGTTTTGACGTTCCCAAAGTGACATGATTAGGAAAACATTTAGTCAAAAGAAGAAAAAAGCATTTTCTCCTTTTGTATCAATATTTTCTATACTACATTTGCATTTTGTCATCATCAATTTTGTTGTGTGTAGCAGCTTTCAAATTTGGCCACCCTAGATTTTTTGTCCGTTGGGTATCGTTTGGGAAAGAATTAATATACATGTATTTAGGAATGTGCAATTGCTGTTGAATAAAGTTTGCCGGTGCTGAAGTCTAAATAAATGGTTGATATAAAAAAGTTTTTCTTCATTTCGTACCATTTTTCCAAAACAAGGTAAATTGTTTGGAGGTGAAAAATTATGTGAACTTTTGGCGGCTCTGAAAAGAGAAGAAAATGCTTAAAGCTATAATTTTCTACTTAACTGTCAAATCTTTCCACGCTAAAATATATTTGCGGATCCAGAGGGGGTTCGGGGGTCCAAACGACCCCCCTTCTGTAGCCTGATTATTTCATTTTCATGAAGAAATTCAGTCAAAATTGTGTAATAACAGGACAACGAACCCCCTATTTGTATATTCGAACCCCCTCCCCTCGCAGAAATCCTGGATCCGCTACTGAAATATAACTTTACTTGTATTCTGTACATTTAGTAAAATCAGGGTACCCAAAAATTGGTTTTATTGTTCGAACCAACTTTTAATTAATTACTGGCCCCGAACATAGTCATTTAGGAGTGGATTTAAGGACCAACGGATATGAATTTAAAAGACACCAATGTTGTATCAGTGTGCTCACAAATCCCAACCCCTGATGCCAACTGTATGATGCAGATCTCTCTATGTTAACCATTCGTTTAGCCTCTGTTACAACCCGTCGCGCGTTCTTATAAATCGCGCATCTTCTGAGATTTTTTTTAAATCTCCGAAAACGCACGATTTACAAACTGTACGCACGACGGCTTGTAAGACAAGCTCTTGCGCGTTCCTTGCATCGTTAAAGGACGGAGAATGGTCGTAGCGAGGAATTGTCTGTTCAATTCTTTGCTACGTCCATTCCGCGTCTTTTGTGCATCCACCAAAGAAGTACTTTGCACGTGCGTTACACCATTGAATTTTGACCAGTCTAAAATCGTCCCCTGAATGCAAGAAGGTGCTAAGTGTATATATACACTTAGCACCTTCTTGCATTCAGGGGACGAAATTTTGTCGTCTGGAAATGGGATAAACTCTCGTGGATCAAGAATAACCTGTACATGCACACAGTCTGACCAAGACCCGTGCTATGTAGGAAAATAGTTTCTATAGACATTGAAGGGTATCTTGATCAGACTGTGTGTATGCATGCACCGTCTGATCTGAATCCTTGATGGTCATTTGAGCCCTTTTGTATTATCGTCAATTTTTGGCGCTTTTCAACAAAAGCTTGTAAGTGCAGCTTGTTTTAAGCAGTAGTTGTGAAGTATTATTTGTTGAAAAGCAGCGATTTACAAGGTCTAGTAACCATATCCTAGAGTTTTTAGCTCCATTGACCTTTCAGGCCAGCGGGCTATTGTCATGGCGGTGTGTCCGTCTTGCGTGCGGGCGTCTGTCCGTGCGTCCGTAAACTCTTTAAAAATCTTCGTCACAAAAACTACTCGATGGATTTCAACCAAACTTCACAGGAATAATCCTTTGGTGACCTGCTCTCAGATTCCTTCAAAGAATTTGGATTGAAGCAGACTAACTTGAGTTATCTGTCCTTGAATTTCAAAATAAGTGGTTTTGACTTTTTTTTACTCTAACATCTACAAAATTAATATACTGAGGGAAAAAAGTTTAGCAATTTCGCAAATTGAAGCTTATTTCTCAATAATCTGTGTTCGGATTGAAATCAAATTTATAGACGATGAAATTTGATATCTTTACAACAATATTTCAAATTTTGGTTTGAATTTGAGAACTGACGAGTCTTGCGCGTGGCGCCGAACAAGGCAGGGGTAGCACTCTCAAAATGACACACGCAACCAGTACCTTGCATGTCCATTATTATCCTTTATAACAGTATCACAATGTCTGTTAATCAAGTCATTATGAGTCCTCAACCAAAAGCCACTAGAATACACCAAAAATTGCAGAAGCAAAACGCGTGTGTGATCCTTTACGTTATTGACGTCGTCGCTGGCTCTTCCTCCCGTTCTAAGATCTTCCTTTCACAATTAAGCCTCCACAAAGGTAAAGTTCAGACGGGATTAATCTGCAAAAGCGACTTGATTCCACTGCCATCCTATCAATGGACAGTGTACCCACGTCCGACTCAGCCTGGCCTGTCTGTGAGCATAAGCCAAAGGAACGCAAACGTAAGGTAGACGTATACGTAAACGCAAAGAACGAAGCTTGTTCCTTACAGCATGTGCACAATTCCATGTCTCTGTCGCGTTTCTGATCAAAGCGACTGTACTTGTGCTGCTGAGAGACGATGACGTCGTGAAAACGTCAAGTTACGTAATTGTCCTTACGTCGGCTTGTTTTACGCTGCCAGCTAGAGCGTAGTCTGTCTTGGGAGTTGCCTTATTGACAGTTCTTTACTCTCAATTGAGAAATGACACTTTGACTCACATCAAAATGTTAATCAACCTCTTTGACCGTCACGCCACCAGTCAGCATGCCGGTAGCCTTATTCCCTTGATCAAAGGTTAGTCCTGGGCGAAGTCCCATTTGAATCGCCCAGCAGTTTTTTTGTGGTTTATTTTTTTCTTGACAATTATCATTATGTTGGGATAGGTATTGTCGATAAAAATTACATGCTCATGTGTGTACTCATGCAAGACGTCATTTTAGCACTTTTACGTCAAAGAGCGTTACGCGAGGATAAACACGTGAACGAACTGCACCATTAGTGAGTTGGCTTTTTAAATTGGAGAATGATACTCATTTAAGGAATTCTATGCCTTTGTATTGCAAAAATATTTTGGTCGAAAAAAATTGCTAAACTTTTTTCCCATAGTATATTAATCAATCAAAATAAAACGTGGACATGACCACAATATCCTGCCTTGGTGTAATTTTCAGCTCAATCGGAATCTTACATTATGAGTTTTGTGCCCTTGAATTTGACAAAATTGCCATTTTCGACCTTGTTTTCACTCTAACAACCATTGATATCAACCAATCAAGATGAGACTTGGAAAGAATCTTGTTGAAGACAAGATCTTGCTCATTTGTAATTTTAAGCATGATCACACTGTTACAATTGCTTGAAATTGACAAAGTTTCGGTTTTCTACACAGAATGATGGTGACCATAAGATTTTGTATGTGTTTGATTTTCAGCTTGATTGTAAACTCCCATACTTGAATGTGGCAAAATTATAGTTTTCAACTTTATTATCCCTCTAACATCCCCAAAATATTAGTCAATCATTTATTTTCTTTTTGCTATGACCACATGATTGCTGCTTTTTCCTTTGTTTTTGCAAGAACCCATCTTCGCAAACCAAGGATGACATCTACGACGTAACGTCGTTTCTGTATTTACAAACGTAGGTGGGTTCAACATTGGCTAGCGAAGATGGCAAGAACCATAAGTATTGAACAATCTAGTCAAAACTTGGACTTGATATTAAAAGAAATCCAGGCCTGTGGAGCGACTCGAGCCCTTTATTGCTTCCTAGTTTGATAGACCAATTTCACAAGAGTTGCAGACGACGAAATGATCGATACTAAAGGCAAAGAATGTGTATATTAATGTATAGAATATATCGAGAGAAAAGGAGGACTTGTTCCTTTGTACCTATCATCAATCTATTCTCTTTCCTCAATGTCAACAAAAGCAGATTTTGTTATGAGAAAGAGTTAGCACCATTACCACACAATGACTCTTATTGACTCCCTTCAAGATAGTTGCTTTGGAAAACATTATGGAAAATGAGAAAATTCATTTTCAACAATGTTTTCTGCCACAAAAGACCAAAAATGTAAAAAAGTTCATTTACTTGAAATTGTCGTCTGCAGCATCTTTGAAATTTGACCAGTCTGGAATTTTTTCGTCTGGTAATAGGTTAATTATCAGGAAGGTTATTTAATTACGATGCTCTTAACCCCTCACCTATACAAATAGATACTTATGGCTAAAGCGGAATTCGTTACAAATTACACATTAGTGTTATCATGCGGAGAAAAGCGCGGGAATTTATCATTAAAGGTATTTAGAGGCGGAGGGAATTAGGTCAGAGCATAACCGTAAAATAGTGTTGAAAAGTAAATAGTTTTGTGAGGAGTTAATAAGCAAGAGAGATACAAAATAAATACAGGTAAATGTTTTGTTTTGTTGATGGTTGTCTGTGGATGTTTCTGTCTGTTTATCTGTCTGCATAGCGTCGGTGTTATTGCAAAACCTCGTAACTCCAGCTTTATTAAAGCTGGAGTTACGAGGATTTGCAATAACATCGACGATCTATCCATAGACTTGGATTTCCCATGGTCACCCCCCATATACATACAAGTACAAAATTGCTGCATGATGCAGCATAAGATGAAGCACGGCCTAAACAAATTTGTGCCCCGAACTTTTCCACATTATGGTTAAATTCCAAGGGATCAAACAGTGTTTTTTCTTTAAATTCTGTGAATTGGTAGGGTTACAATGATATAGGTGTAAAAATAGTGAGGGCTTGTGTTTGGAGATAATGGCTAACAAAGTTGGTATGGTGAATTGACATGAGAAGCAAATTTTTACTTTGAAGTACATACATGTATAATTTTACAAACTGACCCTGCTGGTTCTCTACTCTACAGTAATGTTAAGAGAATTTAAGACTATCAACATGTTAAGAGAATTTAAGACTATCAACATTACTACTTTACTTTATCTCCCTTCAACCAGCGTCATGTGTCTTCCCCATTCCTAACAAGAGCTGTCCGAAGACAGCGCGCTCGACTTTCTAAGTTGCTTAGTATAAAGGGGGCATAACTCCAAATAGAGTGGTCCCAGGGTCATGGGCCCTTATAGTAAGGTAGAGGGTGTGATGGTGAATAAGTAGTCCAAGTTTGGGTTGAATCCCTTTGATAGTATGGAAGTTATTGATGTTTAAAAACTTTAACCTTGGTTGCAACGCCAACGCCAACGCCGACGCCGACGCCCGGGTGACAGTATAAGCTCTCATTTTCTTCGAAAAGTCGAGCTAAAAAGGATAACGTGCTTATTTAAATTGAGAAAGGACAGAGCGTTTTACGATAGGTGACCATTGCAGGTTCCACTGAACACTTAAAGCCGAAAAAGGCAATTTTGCCAAATTCAAGGGCAGATAACTCAGAATTTGCAATTTCAATCTGGATAGAAATCTCACTCACCCAAGACGTTGTGAATGCAAACATTTTTATTTGGCTTTACATTTGATTGAGCAATATTTGTATGTATTGTGCCAAAATTGTCAAAAATAGCATTTTTTGACATTCAATGGCACATAACGCAGCACTTTCTACAGCTTTCTACAAAATCAATTATACACAAGGGCTTATGACCATACACATTTTGACAAAGTTTGGTGACGATAGAATGATACTTGTGGATTCTAGAGTGTAAACCTGATATTATAGACGAGCAGACAGACGGGCGGAAAACAGACAAACCTGGCCGCAATAGCTTATTTGTAGTACTTTCTGCTGAGGCCAGCTAATTTTTAAGCTAAGTAAACATTTATGCCTTTCTGTACGAAGAAAATCCAGAAAAAAACGTTTTTTGTGATTTATTCCACAACTTGTCATGGGTTTTTAGCTCAACTATGCACAAAGTGCTCAAGGTGAGCTATTGTGATCACTTTTTGTCTGTCGTCCGTCCGTCCGTCCGTCCGTATGTCTGTTTGTCCGTCAGTCTGTCAACAATTTGGTGTTTACACTCTTGCATCTACAAATATAAGGCAATCTTGATTAAACTTGGTCAAAATATGTATGACCATTCGCTCTCATATGAGTTCAATTTTGGGTCAGATCGGACCAGAAAGTCTGGAGTTATCTGCCCTTGAATGTAAAAAATAGCTACTTTTGACATTTTTTACAGTCTAGCATCTACAATTATTGCCAATCAAGACAAAACTTGGACGCAATGTTAGTGACCATTAGATCTTTGATGAGATCTATTTTTGGTTTGATCGGACTAGAAAGTCTGGAGTTATCTGCCCTCGAATTTGACAAAGTTGCTGTTTTTGACTTTGTTTACTCTCTAGCATCTACAATTATTGACCAATCAAGACAAAACTTTGCCACAATGTTAAGGACCATAAGATGTCAGATGAGTTTGATTTTCAGCTTAATCTATTAAAAAATCATGATTTATATGCCATTGAATTTGACAAAATTGCCGTTTCGACTGTTTTTGACTTTGTTTACACTGTAGCATCTACAATTAGTGACCAATTAAGACAAAACTTGTACATAATATTGATGACCATTAAATCCTGGATGACCTTGAATTTCTGTGTGATTGGATGAGAAAGTCGTGAGTTATATGCCCTTGAATTTGACAAAGGTGTTGTTATCGACTGTTTTTCGACTTTGTTTACTCTCTGGCCTTTACAATCATTGACCAACCAAGACTTTCAAATAATGTTGGTGACCATAAGATCCTAGATGACTTTGAATTTCAGTCTGATTGGATGAAAACATAGTGAGTTATACTGATATTTGAATTTGACAAAATTGCTGTTTTCGATTTTCTTTTTACTATAGCAATCACAAATGGTGACCAATCAAGACAAAATTTGGATCTTGGATATAATGGTTGATTACCATAAGATCATGGATAAGTTTGAACTTCAGCACAATTAGACAAACGGTTGCTGAGTTATTTGCCCTTGAATTTGACAAAATTCTCGTTTTTTGACTTTGTATTCACTCTTCACAACTAGATATATTGACCTACGAGGATGAAATACAGACATAATGTTGATGACCATAAGTTTGTTTTAAGTCTTAAAATCACAAATATTAATTGATTCAAACATAACTGCGGCTCATATAATCTTGGTTCAGGTGAGCGATTTAGGACCATTATGGTCCTCTTGTCGTGTATTCAAGGGCCCGTGACTCGTTTTCCCGACTAGCTATCAAAATTCCTGATAACTTTGCGCTGATAAATTATTTCAGTACTGGCCTAAAATATTATTCCAATATGTCGCTTTATAGAAACGTGTTGATGTTTTCACCAAAGTTCACCAAAATATATACAAATTATTGAAAGATTGAAATAAAATGCCAATTATTTTGATATTGATCATTAGAAAGCAAATGGACCTCGTGTTGTGTTAACATGGGCTTATATACAAAGCATTTTGTTTTAAGAAAAATCGCCAATTATTTACATATAGATAGAAAATTAATGAATAAGAACCTTGGGTAGCGCCGGAATAGAATTACCCCACCCACTTTCAATATACATGTACAATATACACCAAACCAGATGTCCATTTAAGGGGGAATGCTCCAGTTTTTCGGAACACTCGTTCATTACTGTAGTAAATTAAATGTTTTGCACCAATATAATTCGCTACCATATTTTCAATAATATAACACATCATTACAATTTACTATTTTTGACGGTAAAAGTGTATTTATTATGCGAAACTGATTTCCTCAAGATGGAAATCGATTATTTAGAGCAAGACAGTCGTAAGTGTGTATGCAGTTACAACTGTTTTGCGTCATTTTATTCATGTGCAGCTGATAAAAATTGCTGTAATTCACTAATAAGTGCGCTGACCTATACATTTTCTTTTTGAATTTTCACCAGGACATGTTGCTTAAAACAATTAGGGAGTTTTATCAAATTCTATTATGTAGAACTTGAAATATTTTCAAAAATATGCAAATTTTGACATAAAACACTCCAGCTTCGTTGATCTAACTGAACACGTTAGCATGCTGTTTTACACATTTATGCGTTTATAATAGCACATATTTTGGGTTTTCCGCTCTTATTAAATGTAAGACGTTACTTTTAATTCATTTTCGAGACTAAACGATGAGTATATGTAGCATTTTATTATCATTTTAGTGAGCTTGGACAGGTGCAAGAAATTGGGCATTTTTTCGCTGTAGGGGGTATGTGATACGAATGCCTATAAAATTCAAACAAGATCGCTGACCATCCATTTTTATTTTATTTTTCAATTGGTAATAACATGTAATTTCAACATACAAAATATAAATAAATTCTATTATTGGGAAAAAATTAGGAAACTGGAGCATTCCCCCTTAATTCAGACTTTTCGGCAAAACGTGTCCCCTTTATGTATCTATTTAAACTAAGAAATTATTGGAAAACTTAGGTCCCAGGACCCCCCTTTAAAGGTTTATTTTTACCATTTCCCATCCACATAATTATTGTGAAGTAAACTGGTTCTAGAAGCAGTACTAGAACATTGAGTTCTAAAACTGCATTTAACGTTCAAGAACTGGTTCTTGAACTAATTGTTGAATCAGTTCTAGAATTTTTGAGTTTAAGAAATGCCATTCAACGTTCACGATCTGGTTGAACTAGTTCAAAACTAAGTTGTAGAACATTAAGTGACAGTTCTAGAACTTCAGTTCAAGAACTTGGGTTCAATAACTAGTTCTAGAACCCAAGTTCTAGAAGTGCCATTTAACGTTTTAGAACGTTCTAAAGCTGATGGTTTAGAACATTCTAGAACAGTTCTTGAACTTTTTTGCAGGGGTATGCCCCTTTGTTGTTTGTTACTTTCCGTATAGTGTTAATGAACATTTGTAAAAGGATTTACGAATATTTTAGACTGGTAGGCCTAGTTGACGTGACTATCGAAATAACTAAATCTTCTCTCACAATCTTATCTAAAAAAATCCTATCACGAACAATACCTGGTGTTGATGTTCCTAATAGAAACGGATTAGTTGATCAAACATTGCGGCAAAAGAAGTAAATGCACAATATCATTATTTCCCTCTTTGCTTCAAAATTTTCTGTACAACATTATACACCAATCCTTTCTTTTTTAATATCCTTTTGTCAGCACATTTCAAACTGAGGTTTCATTGTTTGTCGAAGGATTAACAGGGACATAGACACTGTTATGTTTGAGAAAGAGTTCAACTAAAATTATCTCTGGAGCTCTGGATTGACCCGTTCATGCTAGGTCACCTGATTGTCCTACATAGCTCACCACTAGCACTTACGTGTAATTCTTTTCCAAAAGGCGAACTTTTGTCTACTGTCCAAAATTGTTGCAGACGACAAAATAATTAAAGCTTTAACCCTTCACATGACATTCCTGGTGTGACCAACGCTACGGTAGACAATATAGACTAAGATCAGTCTAGTCAGCAATGCAATCTGATCCTAGTCTACATATTGGCTGCTTTCCACTTGATTGTATGATGAAAACTTGAGACAAACAATAAAATCAGTAGGGCAAAGGTTAATCAACAAATAATTGCGTACTATCCATTACAGCACAAATGGGATACATTCTGAACACCCCTCAAAGCTGTTAATGTGACAGGTCAAAAGATAAAACAGAATATTTATGTGATAGGCTAGAAATAGAAGGGAATTTTCATTTTCGAAACACAGAATAAACTCAACAGAAAGATCCTTTAACGAACTTTTGTGATAAACATCCTTTCTTTTCTCTTACTTATAGAAACATTTTTGCCTCTCAAATAAATATGGCCATTGATTATGGAGATAACAATTCACTGAGAACTGAAAGGATTATATTAGCTTATATCCGACTCCACTGACATCCACAAAATCATCTTATTATGCCCGGCCTGAGGGCCGTGCAATAAAACTACAACGGAATAGTGTTGGAAGTAGAGCTTGCATTACTATTTTGTATAAAACCCAGCAATTTCTCTTTTCTATCCACGTTTTGAACTTTTCTTTGCTTTAGATTCAATTTAATACGAATAACGTTCATAATATCTACCCTTTATCATGTCGTCTGCAATACATCTTAATATGTAGGCTACATCTGAATTTAGAAAAGTCTAAAAATTTTGTCGTACGAGAAAGAGTTGTATTTAATAAAGTAAGTCGCCGGGTGACTGAAAGTGGGTTAGAATATGGAAAATATTGACCCCTTTCTACACTCCAAATATCCCCAAACAACCTACGAGCTTATTTTGAACAATAACCCAAAAGATAACAAAGTTTGAAATCGGAGAGAATTTAAGAATTTATCGCTGCACAACTTGTTATATTTTCTCCCTTTTCTCATAATGTTGTTTAAAGCACTCGAAAGTGTTTAAACATATGCTGATAACTATTATTTTCTCTTAATGTTTTGTAAGCAACAACTTATTATTATCTTATTAGCAACAGATTATCTTGTGCCATTGCTCAAGGCAACACATTTTAAATTGTTCCATTTTTTAACTTAGCACATGATGTTCTGGGGAGCAATTGTAGGCTTAGCCTCGGCTCAGCTCGTGAGTAGTCTTATGATCCTCTACCCTATGAAATATAAAACAACAAGAGAAAAGTTAGCAATCCCTTTCCCTTATTGTTATATATATCATCATAATCTTATTGCAACAATATTTCATTTACAGAGATGGTCTGGGGAGCAATCGTGGGACTCGCCTCTGCTCAGCTCGTGGGTATGATCCTCTATTCTCGCCTGGTGCTCGGTAAACCCTGGTGTCGTGCCACATTTCCCGGGAAAACCTGGGATCAGATCTCGGACATACAGAAGGAAACATTCCATATAGAGTTCGTGTTTTGTCTGCTGTCTCAACTAGCGCTTGTCATGGCCATGCATTATGTTATTGGGTAAGTTACACATCGATGCTTTTAAATAAAAACCTCGTAACTGCAGCTGGTTTTATGCTGCAGTTACGAGGTTTTTGTTGAAAAGCGACAACGTATTTCTAACGCTAACACGTTTCAGACGACAAAATGAAATTTAGATCTCAAACATACAGAAGGAAACATTCCATATAGAGTTCGTGTTTTGTCTGCTGTCTCAACTAGCACTTGTCATGGCCATGCCTTATGTTATTGGGTAAGTTACACATCGATGCTTTTCAATAAAAACCTCGTAACTGCAGCTGGTTTTATGCTGCAGTTATGAGGTTTTTGTTGAAAATCGACCACACAATTATTTGCTATGCAAAAGGTTTCAGAGGACAAAATAAAATGTAGATCTTATCAAGGGCGGATCCAGGATTTTTTCCAGGGGGGTCCAAGCCCAAGATTTTTTTCTATGGGGGGGGGGGGGGGGGGTTCCAAGCCCATATTACGGCTTAAAATGTAGTAAATATGTAACGTTACACTTAATTTATGTAGTCAAAATTTAATTTTCGGCCAATGCCAGGGGGGAGGATGCAGGGGGGAGGGGGGTCCAGACTCCCCCCCCCCCCCGATCCCCCTCTAGATCCACCCATGTATTATGCAAACAGAAAGAAACATTCCATATTGAGACTATCTCTACTAGCGCTTGTGACAGGTCCGTAGGAAGCAACTTCATGTTGGGGTGGCTAAAGCCCCAGTGTTTGAATATTTGGGGGGGGGGGGGGGTGTAAAATTTCAGTGTAAAATACGGAAAATTCGGTATTTTTGGTCAACTTAAGGGGTCTATGTGATGGCCATGCATTATGTCATCGGGTAAGTTTTTTCGTTTACTATATTTTATGTAGCCCTCCCTTAATGAGATTCACGTGACGTCAAAATTATTAGGGCAAAGTCATTCGTTGAAAGTTAGGCAGTGGAACATTCCACCGCCGAATGGTTTCGGCATCGCCCGAATAGGTTCGGAAACGTAACGAATGTTAACGACGTCGCATGAAAAGTGTCTCAACTAGCACTCGTCATTGGATTTGGATCACGGTTAAATTTTGAAAATTCATAATCTCGGACGAAGAGGAAAAAGTTCAAACATTGATAACTATTCCCCTTTCCCCCCTTATTTTACAATATGGAGGATTTCAAATTTTATAGAACATTAGACGTAATGTTCCAAGAGTGTAAATTACAAGGCAGGAATGTGAGCTGTTTCGGAGATAAAAAGTGCTATTTCTAGCATTTTAGATAATAAATCCTAGAGATTATCTGCAAACATATTTCATAAAATTGAGATCTTTGAAATCTTCACGTACAGCCTACAATTATGCAATCGAGAACTGCCATACACTTGCTGAATAGGGTTCAATTTTATTAAGTAATGCTTTTGTAAACCGTGACGTAATTTCGGACAAACAATATAATATAATTATAGATCGTCGGTGTTATTCTAAAGTCTTGCAATTATAGCTTGATTGAAGCTGTAGTTACGAGATTTTACGAATTACAACAAGTTTAGGGCAAGAAACGCGTATCACCAATCTATCAAGACCTGCGTTATGCGGTTGTTGTTTTAACCGATATTTAAGACATCTGTAAGTAAAAAATGCGTCTTAACCCTTTCCCAAACAAGACCGGGTTTTGACGTACCTAATATCAAAGGCTTGGGAAAACATTGAAACAAAAGAAGAAACTGCTGACAACCAGCAGTTTCTCCTTTTGTCTCAATATTTTCTGTGCTACATTGTACACAAAATTCTTCCTTTTTAGCATCAATTTTGTCGTCTGCATCAGCTTTTGAATTGGAACACCCTAAATTTTTGTTGTTAGAGAATGGGTTAAATGTTTTGATGAAACTGGCCCCTGTTCTCTTATAGATTCTTTAAACAGAGCAACAGATAAAGGGGCGGTGGCTTTTCAAAATGAAATAGTTCACTAAATGTTTATCAAACCATATGTTGTGGGTATTCATTAGAATCGTCTTAAATGGTGGTAGATAATGAGTTGTTCTTTCACCGAAAAAAATTTTTTTTTACACTTTTGGTTATTTCTCACGTATTTAAGGAGTATAGCCCATGATTAATTAATACTAACGCGCTATATAAAAGCATTTGGTATATGTAAAGGCAACTGTTTACAATTTGTCTGATTAACACTTCCATCAATTAAATCAGTTTGCATGGGCGGATCTAGAGGGGGGGGGGTCGGGGGTGGGGATGGGGGGTTGGTCCGGACCCCCTGGCATTGGCCGAAAATTAAATTTTGACTATATAAATGTAGTGTAACGTTTCATATTTACTGCATTTTAAGCCATACTTTGGGCTTGGACCCCCCCCCCCCCCCCCCCCCTGGAAAAAATCTTGGCTTGTGTAGCACAATCTACATGTGCAGCAACAGTGGCTCGGCTCGAAGGGGTGAAGAACAACACAGGGGCTTCGGTTATGTCAGTTTTATTACATATTGAATGTGACAAGTTCATCAAGATCTCAAATCCTCGTCTCTCTAATTGTATCTTAGCGGTGACTATTTATACCCAAGTCTAAACGGACATATATCCTGACCAGTGCACGAACAAGGATGCAACAACTAGGATATCTTACATCTACCAGGATACCCATCAATATAAACGGATTTAATATACATGCACAATATTGTGAAAAGATTAAACAGAAACGGCATCTCAAAAGTAACTTCAATGTCATGGTATTACACTTGGACCCCCCTGGAAAAAAATTCTGGATCCGCCCTTGAGTTTGCACTCTGATCAGACCTCAAATCGCGCAGGTTGAGTCGGATCTATCAAACGTCATAATGCTGTCGTTGCTGTTGTTTTCTTCTAGAAGATCTATTACAGAGATAATAGATTGCTTATTGTTTTTATGAGTGATTTACGCACAAGTTCGTACAACTGTTATAAAGGCATCATTCTTTTATCACCCCTGCCAACTAAGTATGAAATTATCTGTCGAAAGAAACATGAGCCGGGCCTTGGTAAAAGTGCCCTTGTAGGATTTTAGGGGGAAACGTGGATCCATATCAGCAAAAATGAGCTGGGATCTGGTTAAAGGGTCTCTGCGCCAATGGCATTTAAGAACGACATGGATCTTGATCAGACTGCGCATACGCGCAGACTGATCAAGATCCATGCTGTTCTCCGAAATCTTATTCATAATCTGTGGCATATGCAAGACGGCACTATGAGCCATGATTCGACTGCATTAAGGTATTCATGAACTATGTTGATCTGGATCCATAAAGGCATCAAATGTTGTAGGGACCTTTTTCATAGAGCCCGGTTTAAATGAAAAGATAATGAATGAATATATGTTATACGATAACATACGTTTCTTGTTAACGAAACGGATACTCATTATTTCTCTGCTAAAACGTTTGGTACGAAACGATTAGCCCATTACAAGACACCAAGCTTGTCCAAATTGTAAGAAGCTGCAGACGATATTTCCAATATGATGAAATTTTGAAAATGGTAGGCCTAAATAAGCATCGTAGGAAAAGAGATTGGTTGCCACAAGCAATTTCTTCATTTCTTCACTGTTTTCAAAAGTCTTTATCTTAATTACAATAATATTGTAGACTGGTTCGATTTGAAAGCTGTTGAATAAAAACATTACATCCAAGTTCGTTTAAAGTTTCATCATTTGGATTCATCATAACAAATGCACTCGCGCTTATAACAGCTGTGTATATCATCGCTTTTCAACACAAATCTCGTAACTGCGGCTTGTTTTAAGCTGCAGTTACGAGGTTTTCGTTGAAAAGCGACGGTATTCTCCAAGAGAAACATTATTTCCAATTAGTTCTCGGACCACCTGTTGGACAAACTACCGACAGGTTATTATAAACAAAACAGTTGAACCCTTTCCCACACGAAAATATAACTACCTGTTGAAATAAACAAGTTAGAAACGAAAGTAGGCCTAAATCAAATAGAGTCACAGAAAGCAGGGACACCCTGTGCTCTCGTTTAAAAAAAACATTAAAAAGAAGAACTCTTGAGTTTCAGATTTATCTTCTAATTCGTTATGTTTTACAAAAGCGGTTCCTTTTCATACACGTCAGTGGACATTTGTTGTTATAGGGAAATTGTAAATATATTTTATGGAAAGATGCTCTTGTCTTACCTATTTCTCGTTCCACCAAAATATCTTTATTAAAGTTTCTTTCAAGATAGTCTACCCTTAATGAGATTTGCGCGACGACGGTATTATTCGGGCGACGTCGAAAACATTCGACGGTGGAACTTTCCGCCGCCGACTGTTTACTACCGCGTCCGAATAGGTCCGGATACGTAACGACGCCGCTCGGAAAAATCCGATGTTTTATGAATCTCAAAACGGTCGCTTTACGGGTAGGCTATTCTATCTTAATAACATTCACATACTTTTGTTTATGGTAGAATACCCGTAATCTGGCCACTTTGATATTCATAAAACATCGGATTTTTCCGAGCGGCGTCGTTACGTAACCGGACCTATTCGGGCGCGGTCGTAAACATTCGGCGGTGGAAAGTTCCACCGCCGAAAGGTTTCTACCGCGCTCGAATAATTCCAACGTCGTGCGGATCTCATTAGGGTTGGACTACCGTAAAAAAAGAAACAAGAGCTTCGCAGAGCGGCGAATGTACGCCCGAGAGGGGCTTGTCAGTAAAATTGGCCATTTTTTTCAATTCCAGGGCAGATAATTCAAACATGAAAAGTTATCAAAGTTTTGTTTGCACAACAAGACACCATAGAGATTCATTGTGGCTAGTTTGATTAAATTTTGGTTGAAACTGTAGGAGTTGCGCACAGGAGAAAATGGACATTTTTTCTTAAATTCAAGGGCAGATAATTCAAGAACGAAAACAGTTATCTAAATTCTGTAAGCAGTGTGCACAACTAGACACCATGGAGATTCATTGTGTCAAGTGGGATCAAATTCTTATTAGCTCACCTGAGCACGAAGTGCTCATGGGGAGCTATTGTGGTCACTCACCGTCCGTCTGTCCGTCTGTCCGTCTGTCCGTTCACATTTCTTTAAACATCTTCTCCTCCTAAACCATTTGGTCAATTTTAACCAAACTTGACAGGAATGTTCCTTGGGTGACCCTTTTCAAAACTTGTTCGCAAATTCTTGATTCGTCAAAAAATGTGGGCGTGGCAGGGCGTGGCTTATCGGACTTAGAGAAATCCTAAGAAAATTCTTTAAAAATCAACCATTGGGCCAATTTGAACCTTACTTGGCAGAAATGTTCCTTGGGTGACCCTTTTCAAAACTTGTTCGCAAATTCTTGATTCGTCAAAAAATGTGGGTGTGGCAGGGCGTGGCTTATCGGACTTAGAGAAATCCTAAGAAAATTCTTTAAAAATCAACCATTGGCCCAATTTGAACCAAACTTGGCAGAAATGTTCCTTGGGTGACACTTTTCAAAATTTGTCGGTGAATTTTTGATTTGTCAGGAAATGTGGGCGTGGCAGGGCGTGGCTTATCGGACTTAGAGAAATGCTAAGAAAATTCTTTAAAAATCAACCATTGGCCCAATTTGAACCAAACTTGACAGAAATGTTCCTTGGGTGACACTTTTCAAAATTTGTCGGTGAATTTTTGATTTGTCAGGAAAAGTGGGCGTGGCAGGGCGGTGCTTATCGGACTTAGAGAAATGCTAAGAAAATTCTTTAAAAATCAACTATTGGCCCAATTTGAACCAAACTTGGCAGAAATGTTCCTTGGGTGACACTCTTCAAAATTTGTTGGTGAATTTTTGATTTGTCAGGAAAAGTGGGCGTGGCAGGGCGTGACTTATTGGACTTGGAGAAATTCTAAGAAAATTCCTTAAAAATCAACCGTTGGCCCAATTTGAACCAAACTAGGCAGGAATGTTCCTTGGGTGACTCTTTTCAAAATTTTTTTGCGAATTTTTGATTCGTCAAAAAATGTGGGCGTGGCAGGGTGTGGCTTATCGGACTTAGAGAAATCCTAAGAAAATTCTTTAAAAATCAACCATAGGGCCAATTTGAACCTAACTTGGCAGAAATGTTCCTTGGGTGACCCTTTTCAAAATTGTTCGCAAATTTTTGATTCGTCAAAAAAAGTGGGCGTGGCAGGGCGTGGCTTATCGGACTTAGAGAAATGCTAAGAAAATTCTTTAAAAATCAACCGTTGGCCCAATTTGAACCAAACTTGACAGAATTATTCTTTGGGTGACTCTTTTTAAAATTTGTTTGCGGATTTTGATTCGTCAGATAAAGCAGGCGTGGCAGGGCGTGGCTTATCGAAGTTAGAGACACCCTAAGAAAATTCTTTAAAAACACATTGGGCCAATTTGAACGAAACTTAGCAAGAATTTTCTTTGAGTGACTTTTAAAAATGCGTACACAAATTTTCTTTGTCGTCTAAAAATGTGGGTGTGGAAGGGCAGTGTTATCAGACTTAGAGAAATCATATGAAAACTCTTTAAAAATGAAGGGCCAATTTGAACCAAACTTGGCAACAATGTTCCTTGAGTGACCCTTTTCAAAATTTGTTCACGAATTTATGATTTGTACAAAAAGTGGGCATGTCACAAACTTCTTTCAGGTGAGCGATATAGGGCCATTCTGGCCCTCTTGTAAAAAAAGTAGGAGGAGTTGCGCACACAAGAAAATGGGCATTTTTTAAATTCAAGGGCAGATAACTCAAGAACGAAAAGAGTTAATTGAATTCCGTAAGCGGTATGCACAACTAGACACCATGGAGATTCATTATGGCAAGTTTGATCACATTCCGATCAAAACTGTAGGAGTTGCGCACACAAGAAATTGCTAACGGACGGACGGACAGACGGACGGACGGACAGACAGACAAGCGGGGCCATAACATGATACGACCCTTCGGGCGTAGGGCCTATAAAAAGAGGCATTAACGTTTGTATATTTCATCCGATCACGTAGCTCATCTCTTACCACATCCGTGGTTGGTTACGAACTCTAAACCTATTACCAGACGATTAAAATGGGAACTTTCAAAATAAAAAGATGTGTTTACGAAAAGGAAAGGAAACGAGAACGACGATAAACTATCGGTGGAAAAGGAGAAAATGTTGAATATCATCATTCTCTTCTACTATTGTATATTGTAAGTCCCCCCCCCCAACAAAAGACCACCTAAATAAAAAATCGCTTTAGAAAGGTTTTATAGAATGTTTTAATGAAATAAACCGCTGCAGGGCCTTGGATTTCTAATTCTATCAAAATTCTTTCTTATTCTGCCAAAAGATAATATACGGCACTATGAAATTTAATTGTAGAATTCTTTGAATTAAGGATATTTAATGTGTATGATGATTGAAATTATTGTATTTTTATCTTTAATGTTTACCATTAATTTTCATTGTAATTAACAAGTATTGCCTTTTCGAAAACAATGCATAGTTTTGACGCCCTTTACAAAAATAAGTGCTCTGGAAAACATTGAAGCAAGTGAAGAAATTGATAATTATCAGTCCTTTTCCCTCAGCCACAATATTTTCATGCTATACTGTGCATAAATCGTATTTTTATTCAAATATAAATTTTGTATTTTGCAGCAGCTTTCAAGAACCAGTCCCAAATTTTGTTGTTTGATTTGGGAAAGCATTTCAGCGAAATTTCGATGCTTGTCTGCAAAAAGCTCGTAACTGCTGCCTGTTTTAAGCTACAGTTACGACGTTTTTGTTGAAAAGCGACTAAATGATGTAAATTAACATTATTTAGGTTTAGAATCACTGCAGGATCGAAAATTCTTATTTACCGCTCAAACGCTGCTAAATTATTTGGCATTCACTGTTTGCCAGTGCTCTAACTATGCACCAATAATAACCGGAGATAAGTGCCAAATCGCTGCCCTTCGACAAACCCTCATAACTGCAGCTTAAAACAAGCTGCAGTTACGAGGGTTTTGTTGAAATGCAACGAAATATTGTGCAGTAGGCCTACCATTGTACATGTAGGCTACTTAATGATGAATGGCAAACAAGATTCGAACAGACATTAAGAAACGAATTGTATGCGTAATAATGAAAGAATATCAATCAACTAAAGTGAACCCTTTGCGAATCGCTGCACAGAATCGAGAATTCTTATTTACCACCAAACGCTGCTAAATTATTTGTCATTCGCAGCTTGCAAATGTTCTAAACTATGAACCAGTAAAAACTAGAAATAAGTACCAAATATTGGCGTGGTACCACGGTATATGAATGGCAAACAAGATTCGAACAGACACTGCCAAACGAATTGAACTTGTAATGATGAAAGAATATCAATCAACTAAAGTTAACTTTTTTTGAGAATATCTGCACAGAACCGAGAAATCTTATTCTACCGTTCATTTTCTGCTTAATTATTTGGCATTAATTCTTTGCCGATGCTCTAAACTAGAAGTACGCACCAATCACTGGTGGTGAACTCGGCCAAAGCGTGGGACTTTTTTTTCGCGATCATTGTATTCCGTCGGTGTTGTTATAAAATATCGTAACTACGGCTTCGATAAAGCCGTAGTTACGAGATTTTATAACAACACCGACGGTTTGTCAATACATATCGGGAAACCCGGTCTATTTTAAGGACAAATTCATTGTTATTAGAAAAACTATCCAATCAGATCTTTAAACTCACATTTAAACGCAAAATATCTGTACCTTGTTGTAGTGAAAAACGTACACCGCTTTGGCCGAGTTCACATAGCCGGTTGACATTGACAAACGAATTCTCTAGTCGTAATTGACCTTTTCTCAATCAATCCAGCGTCTAAATCCTTTCTCAAGCTGGTTTACACGTCCATGGTATAAACTGGTTTGGGGAAATGTTTAGACAACAGAAGGAAATGTCACAAGAATGGAATAAAGGGGAAATACTATATATACTGAAACAAAAAAGATACGCAACTTCCATTTCAATTCCCTTTTACGCAAAGACATCAAATCAGATTTAAACAAAATATAGTACAGTTAAAGCAATAACATTTCACCTTGTAAAGCACACAAAATCTCGTTTTGCAGTAAATTCCATTAATACGCAAACGCCCATTTTACGCCGAGCGTCAACACAATTTGACAAAAAAAAAAAAAAAAAAAAAAAAAAAAAAAAAAAAAAAAAAAAAAAAAAACAAACAAACAAAAAAAAAAAAAATGTATGTAGGTCGAAAAACACAATCTGTTTCGATCAGTTTGGTCCGATATTCGAATGTTGTGAAGCCCATGGGGTTTAGTAGAGGTCTCCGTTGCAGCCTTAAACCTATCCCGTAGGTGGGGTTAACGTTGTAATACGGTCCTGCCTTGACGTCATATCTCTTGCATGTCTGCTTCGTGCACGATCGGTTGTGGTCCCATTTGGAACCAACAACGTTTACAGCCGAAAATGTGTCGATTTGTTGCCCCATCAATGTCTTACGACCTAATTTTGACTTTTTCCACCTAACAACATCCGTACTCGCGCTTAGCGCTGGTTTTGGCGAAGCCGTGCTATGCGTAGCGTAGTGAGAAGTGTGTGAACTCTTTCGCCTCTTCTTTGTCTATGTTCAAGCTTGTGTTTGATGAAAATTTGTTTTGATAGCAGTCATTTAGAAAACACGACAGGGGATAATCAGTTTTTAACCATTTACTATGTATCTCGGGATCAATTTACGACATCTGAAGAAAATGACACTGTATTTACTAGTATGCGCATGGATGCAGGTATGTTAAAAATGTACTCAATAGCCATTAAAAACATATTCGGTCGAAAATATTATGAAAAATCCGGGTTGCGTATCTTTTTTATCCTAGTATATAATCGCAAACAGTCTCGTGCGTCGCGATTACTCAAACCAGAATACGAAATAGACAACAAAGTATTTTTTACGGATTGCTTGACCCTTTTCAAAGAAATTGTAAATGGCGAGGAAAATAAGATGGAAAATGCAGATTACAGTATTTCTCTCTTATTCTATCGAGGCTATGCAAGACATTTCGTTAAGCCTTTTCCAAGCGGCAAAATTGTACACTTGTCCAAATTCGAAGGTTTTGCAGACAATTTCAAGAGAATAAAATCTATCATTTTTAATTTTTTCTGTGTAGAAAACATAGTGGGAAACGAAGAAATTGCTTGTAATAAGTATTGTCTTCATTTAAAAAAAAGCATTTCAAAGACATTATTTTGTGGAGAGTCAAAATTAGTCATTGTGCTCTGTTTGAATTTACATGTATATCTATTTTATGCATTTCAATTCATTACTGTTTGATATATATTATCTCTTTCTCAAACAACATTTTAGGGTGATCCACTTCAAAAAAATGACAAATGACAACAGAGGTGTTATTACAGATAGGTTTGTGTAAAATATGGCACAGAAAATATTGAGACAAAAGAAGAAACTGCTGGTTATCAGCAGTTTCTTCTTTTGTTTCAATGTTTTCCCGAGCCTTTTCTATTAGGGACGTCAAAACCAGGTCTTGTTTGGTAAAGGATTAGTAACGTTTTCTTTCTTCTATTTCCAGTCCGTACCTCGGCGTGAAGAATGTAGAGTTAGCGGTCAAGATCGGACTCGGATTGACCCTGCTATCGTGCCTCGCCGATGTTCCACATCTGGTATTCAGCCGACGGTCACTCGTGGCATTTATCATTGACCATTTATACAACGCTTGTGTGTTTATCATTGCCAGTGTTTCGTTTGTGTATCTTGGATAATTTTGAATAATTATTTGAATCATGCTGTGCATCGATGTATCCTCGGTTGGATGTAAAAACATCATAACTTCCAGCTTTTGTAAGCTGTAGTTACGAGGTTTTAACATCCCACTAACGATGTCCCACAATTGGTATTCAGCCGACGGTCACTCGTGGCATTTATCATTGACCATCTGTACAACGCCTTTGTGTTTATCATTGTCAGTGTTTCGTTTGTGTATCTTGGATTAACTTGAATCATGATTACAACTTATATTGATACATCGCTGGAGAGATGTCAAAAGATCGTAACTCCAGCTTTTGCAAGCTGTAGTTACGTGGTTTTGGCCTCCCAGTTACGACTCGCAGATGTTCCACATTTGATATTCAGCCGGCATTTATCATTGACCATTTGGCGTTTGTACAAAGCCTTTGTGTTTATCATCGCCAGTGTTTCGTTTGTCTATCTTGGATAATTTTGAATTTGAATCATACAGTGCATTAATACATTGTCGTTTGAAGGTCAAAACATCATAACTCCAGCTTTTGCAAGCTGTAGTTACGAGATTTTGACCTCCTACTAACAACATTCGAGACTAAATCATGTCATATTTCAACGGCGTTTTATCCAAGGTCCCGCAACCAATACAAAATTATCCATGTGACATTTCTTAACCCATTGCCAAACGGCAAAAAGTTAGAGTCCAAATTCATAGATGTGGAAGACAACAATTTAAAGTTAATCAAATTTTACATTTTTGGTCTTTTTGTAAAGAAAATATTGTGGGAAGGAGAAATTGCTTGTCACAAGCAATTTCCTCATTTTCCACAATGTTTTCTGAAGCTACTTTCTTGTGGGGAGTCAAAAAGAGTCACTGTTTGATAATGGGCTAACGACCTTTTCTATTACACATTCTTGAGTTTTCAATTGCCACTATCTTGGATAAGAGTTTTATGTATTCAACTTTTCCAAAACATGACCTGATTTTGACTTTGACAACCCGTATGTGAAAGGTTTGGGAAATCATTGATCCAAAAGGAAATGTTGGGTCAGCTTAAATTTTGCCGTTTTGGGAAAGGAATTATAAGTGACATTCACCATGACAAGTCATTGAGAGATACAACTTGGAATGATCTTTTTCAGCATTTCATCATTTTTGTTTTTAGCTGCACTTACTATTTTATGAATCAATAATTGTCAAATGTACATTTATTACCCAAACAATTTTCACTTTCACTCTCATGAAAGTGTGTATGCTTTCATGCTTTGCAAAGAGCAATATTTTGTTTCCATTGGCTAATTTAGGACTATGGTAAATTACCATAGTCCTAAATATGACAATGGAAATAAAATTTACTAATTCTAGTAGGGTAACATCCCAATTGGTCTACTCCCATTTCGTCTACTGTTTATTAAGTGCATTGAGTCCCAATTCGTCTACTGTCCCAAATTGTCTACTTTCATGTCAAATCATCAATAAACAACATTATTTTTGTTTTAAGAAAAGAAATTAAGTCAATATATTAACAAATGAAATAAAAATGAAAACATTTTGATAACAAGAGCTTTGCAGAGCGGCGCATATACGCCCGAGAGGGGCTTGTCAGTAAAATTGGCCATTTTTTCAATTCAAGGGCAGATAATTCAAACATGAAAAGTTATCAAAATTTTGTTTGCACAACAAGACACCATAGAGATTCATTGTGGCTAGTTTGATTAAATTATGGTTGAAACTGTAGGAGTTGCACACAGGAGAGAATGGGCATTTTTGAGAAAATGGGCATTCTTTTTCTTAAATTCAAGGGCAGATAATTCAAAAACGAAATCAGTTATCTAAATTTCGTAAGCGGTGTACACAACTAGTCACGATGGAGATTCATTGTGGCAAGTTGGATCAAATTCTGATCAAAACTGTAGGAGGAGTTGCGCACACAAGAAAATGGGCATTTTTAGCTCACCTGAGCACAAAGTGCTCGAGGTGAGGTATTGTGATCGGTCTGTTGTCCGGCGTCTGTCTGTCTATCTGTCTATCTGTCTATCTGTCCATCTGTCAACTTTTCACAAAAAAATCTTCTCCTCCTAAAGTACTCGGTAGAATTCAATCATATTTCACACATATGATCTATAGGTCATGCTTTTTCAAAATACTTCAAAGAATTTGAATCGGGGCCATAATGGGGTCAAAAAGTAGGTCACTAGGTCAAATCTTCTTTCTGCTCTAGGAGCCACATTTAATGCTCAATCGTTGTGAAAATTTATCAGAATATTTGTCTTGATGAAATCTAGGTCATGATAAAAAATAGGTCAAGCCAGGTCGAAAACTAGGTCACTAGGTCAAATATTGTAAAATCCATCTTTTTGCACAGGAAGGGCCAATATTGGTCCAAACTTTGTAGAAAATATCATGAATGTTTATTTTGATGATATCAAGGTTAAGTCAAGAAGTGGGTCATGCTAGGTCATTAAGTAGGTCAAGAGGTCAAATCTTACAAAATCCTTTATTTTGCTCTGGAAGTGCCAATTCTTGTCCAAACTTTGTCAAAATCCTCAATGTTTATCTCGATTATACAGGGTGTCCCAAAAGTAAGGTAACACTCTAAATCTAACATATCTCGGCTAATTTATCATTTGTATATTCCTTTTATCGCTGACAGTACAGAAGGTTATGTGCAGAAATAAATGAAAGAAATTTCATCAAATTATCATAAAATTTGTATATTTTATCTATGATAAATCAAACATACCATATTTTGTCAATGACGTCATTTTTATAGTAAATGACGTTCTCTAGATTACGTCCCTTCTGTCGCTTTCCTTTGATTTATTCTTGTGCTAAAGCTTTTAATTACTGCCTAACATGTGTCATAGAAAGTTTCATACATTCTCGTTCAATGTTTGATAGCAACATTGTACATGTTCAATTTAACATGTTCTTGCTTTGGAATTAACACTTTGGACCACATGTTTCTCCACAGAAAATAGTCGAGGGAATCCAAATCCGGCATGTTTCCACCTACAACAGTCTAAGTTTTGGACTTGATCTCCCAAAGACTGCGATTTCATAATTTGAATATGGAATGGGAAAATTTCAAATAAAATTTCAAAATGCAGTGTACTAAAGATTTCAATGAATCTAGTTCTGATGAAATTCCTCTCGTTGACTCTCCTGGACTTTGATATGCAGTCTCATTCAAAGCTCAGATGTTTCCTGCGCTGCGGAATGTTTTCGGTCTTTTGCTGCTATGTTCATCAAAATATGGCCGAGATCGTTCAAATTTATATATTATTGAGTAGGGGAGTTTTCCCCTGGGTGGACTTTCTGTTTTGAATTAAGATTGAAACTTTCTTTGAAACATATTGGAGCTTTAGATAAGTAATATGCTTTATATCATACATTCACTTTGAGAACGTATGTTGTGACGTCATTTTGATAGTGGTACAGATGGCGTCAAAAACGACGCCATTTTAATTTGTGCGTAACGTTGAAGTGTATGGCAAACATAATTTCAATGAATTCCGCAGATAATGATAGTTTTCCGAAAGAAATCGGCTAAGAAATAGCAGAGCTATTACACTTTATAAGTGTTACCTTACTTTTGGGACACCCTGTATCTATCAAATGATGAAAAGTGGGTCATACAAGGTCAAAAACTAGGTCACAAGGTCAAATCTTTTAAAATCCTTCATTTTGGCCCGGACATGCCAGTTTTGGCCCAAACTATCTCAAAATTGTCCTGAATGTTTATCTTGATGATACCTAGGTCATGTCAAGAAGTGGATAATGCCAGGTCATAAACTAGGTCACAAGGCCAAATCTTGTAAAATCCTCCCTTTTCCTCTGGAAGTGCCAATTTTGGTCTAAACTTTGTCAAAATTGTCCTCAATGTTTATCTTGATGATATTTTGGTCATGGTCAAAGATGGGTCATGCAAGGTCAGAAACTAGGTCACAAGGTCAAATATTACATAATCCTTCCTTTTGCTCTAGAGATGCCAATGTTGCCCTAAAACTTTGTCAAAAATATCCTAAATACTTATCTTGATATCTAGGTTATGTACAAAGTGTTGGTCATGTAAGGTCAAAAACTAGGTCATTGGGTCAAATCTTGGTTTCGCTTTATGAACGGAAATATATACTCAAACGTTGTGAAAATTGTTCAGAATGTTTTTCTTGACGACTTTGGGTCATTTTAAAAGTGGGTCATGTGAGGTCAGAAACTAGGTCACTAGGTCAAATCTTGTTTCCTCTAAGAACCAAAATATTTACTCAATCATTGTGAAAATTCAGAATGTTTATCTTGGTGATATCTTGGTGATATGAACAGCAGGTCATTTGAGGTTAAAAACTAGGTCACTAGGTCAAATTTTGTTTTTGCTCTAAGAACCAAAATATTTACTTTATCATTGTGAAAATTGTTCAGAATGTTTATCTCGATGATATCTTGGTGATGTAAAAAGTGGGTCATGCGAGGTCTTAAACTAGGTCACAAGGTCAAATCTTGTTTTTGCTCTAGTTTGAGTTATTGCCCTTTGTTGTTTTTAGCTCACCTGAGCACAAAGTGCTCAAGGTGAGCTATTGTGGTCACTTTTTGTCCGTCGTCCGTCTGTCTGTCTGTCTGTCTGTCCGTCCACAATTTCATGTTTACACTCTAGCATTTACAAATATAAGCCAATCTTGACCAAACTTAGTCAAAACATGTATGGCCATAAGATCTCGGATGAGTTCGATTATGGGTCAGATCGATCTAGAAAGTCAGGAGTTATCTGCCCTTGAATGCAAAAAATACCTAGTTTTGACATTGTTTACACTCTACCATCTACAATTATTGATCAATCAAGACAAAACTTGGACATAACGTTGCAGACTACAAGATCTCGGATGAGTTTGATTTTCAGTCTGATTTGATCAGAAAGATGAGAGTTATGCGCCCTTGAATTGAGCAAAATTGCCATTTTTGGCAGTTTACGACCTTGTTTACACTCTAGAATCTACAATTATTAATAAATCAAGACAAAACTTGGACAAAATGTTGGGGAGCATAAGATCTTGGATGAGTTCGATTTTCAGTCTGATCTGACCAGAAAGACGAGAGTTATGTGCCCTTGAATTTGACAAAATTGCCATTTTCGGCTGTTTTCGACCTTGTTTACACGCTAGAATCTACAATTATTGATCAATCAAGACAAAACTTGTACACAATGTTGGGGACCATGAGATGTCGAATTAGTTTGATTTTCAGTCTGATCTGATCAGACAGTTGAGAGTTACTTGCCCTTGAATTTAACCAAATTGTCATTTTCAGCTGTTTTAGACCTTATTTACACTCTAGAATCTACAATTATTGATCAATCAAGACAAAACCTGGACACAATATTGGAGATCATAAGATTTGGGATGGGTTTGATTTTCAGTCTGATCTGACCAGAAAGATAAGAGTTATGTGCCCTTGAATTTGATTAAATTGCCGTTTTTGGCTATTTTCGACCTTGTTTATACTCTAGAATCAACAATTGCTGATCAATCAAGATAAAACTTGGACACAATATTGGGGATCATAAGATCTGGGCTGACTTTGATTTTCAGTCTGATCTGATCAAAAAGTCCAGAGTTATGTGCCCTTGAATTGGACAAAATTGCTGTTTATGGCTGTTTTCCACCTTGTTTATACTCCAGAATCTACAATTATTTATCAAACAAGACAAAACTTGGACACAATGATGGATACCATAAGATCTTGGATGAAATTGATTTTCACAATGTTATTGACCATAAGTTCGTTTTGAGCCTCAAAGTCATAGATATTTATTGAATTGAACAAAAGTGTTGCTCATATCATTTTGGTTCAGGTGAGCGATATAGGACCATCATGGTCCTCTTGTTTAAGTCAAGGGCAGATAATTCTCCGTAAGCAGTATTAGTCCGTGGGCCAGGAGGGGTCTGCACGCACCCCCCTAAGGGCAGTCTGGGAGTGGTATAGAAATGTTCATTGGAACCCCCTGAGTAAAAATCAAGATGTTAACAGTCGATATCCTGGGATGCACTCGCCATTTCCGTGGTTTTCAAGATGGCCGCCATGAAAAAGGACAATTTGACTTGGTATCTAACATCAGCAGTCTAACATTTGTTTTGCGTTGTAAGATCATATTTTAAGGATAATTGAGTCTGGAAAAGGTCAGAGATGTGTTCTCATGTTAAAAAGTGGCTTATTAGCCATCTCGTATGCTAGAATTTTTTCAAAATGGCCGCCAAAATCGCAAAAAAATCAATAAAAACGTCAAATACTTCTCGTTTTTGGACATATTTTGGTCTAAATACTGTGAATTTTATGTTTTAAGACTTAGATAAACATTTCATGAAGTAAATGGGAGCATTACGGAAAAGATTTTTGAAATCATTACCGTATAAATGGAAATAAAACACAATTAAGCTCAAATCATCAAGTATATAATAGCGATATAAATTATCATTATTATTAGTTCTTGGTGAAACACAGCTCTTATTTATAGCATTATATTGATAAAGCTATGCTTTCCGAGTAAATTGTTAAATTCACATTGATAACGATTCGATTTTTGATTACATTGGCAATAACTATGCTTTCAAAATGGCCGCCAAAATCGCAAAAAAATAAAAAAAAATAATAAAAAAAAAAAAAATATCTTCGTTTTTGGACATGTTCTGGTCTAAACGTTGTAAATATTATGTTTAAAGACTTTGGTAAACAGTTCATAAGATAAATGGTTGCATTGCGAAAAACACATTTTAAACCATTACCGTATAAATGGCAATAAATTACAATTTGGCAGAAATCGTCATGTATTATTATTTTCATAAATATTGTTATTATATTTGGTCTTGGTGAAAATCAGTTTTTTAGATTGCATCTTTTGACAAAGCTTAGTCTTCAGAGTATTTTGTAAAATTGAAATTGATTATGATTCTATTTTTGATTACATAATTATTATGCTATAAATCGGCTTTCAAAATGGCCACAAAAATATATAAAAAAATCAATAAGAATGAAAGTAATTCTCGTTTTTGGACATCTTCTGGTCTAAATAATGTAAACATTATCTTTTAAAACTTAGATTAGCAATTCATGAATTAAATGGAATCATAACAGTTGACAAAAAAAGGAATAGAGATTTGTAAGGATTACCGTATCAATGGCAATAAAATACAATTAAGCACAAATCTTATGTAATAGTATATAGTTTTGATATACATTGTCATTATATTTTGTTCTTGCTGAAAAACGGTTCTTATTGATAGCATTATTTTGACAAAACAATGAAATTGCTTATGAACCCACTTTTGAATACAAATATCATACATTTGTGATATTTTATTAGGCAATTCAAGACTACCTTTGCACCAATGTCACATCGTTTCAAAAGACAAGCTAAAACTATCGGTATCCCTTTCTGGAGAGAAAAATACGTCCTTTAAATTCACATCCATTTCTATCAAACAATATGTAATGGAAGAGTTTTACCGTAATTATTCTTACGAACAAAAGTTGTATGTATGTATTTCCTTTTTTCACTCTTACACATACAGTATCAAAATGCTTTTTATTTGTTATATTTTATACGTAAAGAACTTTAACAATTGAGAAAAGAAATGAAGATTAATGAAATAAGACCAGCCATAAATTTATCGTTTCATTGATATCGACATACACTTGGTAATATCTGTCAAACGTCATGTGATACAAACTTCGTATTTCTCAAATTGTGCCTTTTTTAAGTAATAGTTATGATAATTACAATGCACAATTCATCCCAAAAAGTCACATACTCTATCATGATTTCCCAGTTTCACATTACCATGTATTCAAATGTCATTTACATCTGTTTAAAACGGAACAAGATATGAGGAAACTATAAGATACTCCGTGTGGAGTGACGTAATAACAAAAAAGCTATGTAACCCCGATTTCTATATTTTTCAGGATACTCGTTTTAACTGGATTAGTAGTTATAAGGAGATGTATTATGCATGCAAATCACCTAAAGGGCTTTTCCAAATGAAATGCACTGAAACGCCATAAAATGGTTTGATTATAACATACTATAGGCAGATATGCTTTATATCTTAGAATGTGTATAAAGAATACAAAGTTTAAAATGTGTGCTTTCTTCGCACGTTTTACTTTAATTATATAAGGCTGCATTAATTACTTAATCCAACAGGTGCATAGATATTGTTGAAAACACTTAGAACATTAAGAACACATGTATTCATGATAAAAATTTACAATGACACTTTATTGGAAGCCGATATCACTTTTGCGGAATTTGTTGCAAAAGATAAAAGCAGGAAATAGTCATTTAAGTTCTTCGCATGTGGTTGTAAACAGTATTTATGTTTGATGTCATTGTGATACTGCAATGATTCGCTTTATGTTAATTTGTAATGTTTTAAGTATATTTTGATTTGCTTTATGTGCAATATAATGGGTACAATGGCATGAATTTCCACAACTTGTCACATGTATTTGTATGAGATTTTTTGGTATTAATTAGTATGGGTATGTCCGGGGTGTAACTTCTTGCATTAATTCTACATTTGGAAATGGACGCACCAGAGCTAAAGACCATGAAAGACCAGTGATTACCTGAATTGACTGTGTGAGGTCTGATATCAGTGAGTGCCATCTGAATGCCATAGATCAACACAACAAACGAGCCTAGAATTTGGAACGAGACTATTTAGTCGCCTGATGCATACCCCTATTTTATAGGGACACCTGCTGCAATAATAAATAATCTCAGAAGCAACAAAAAGAACTCGACAAACTTGGCAAAAGTTTGAGTTACATGGCCACCGAAAGTCTGATAATTTATGTAGACTGCATGTGTATGAAGACGACTTCTATAAAGATATAAAAGTATATATAAATATAAGGTTTCCATAAGTATCATGTTCATACTGTTGGTTTTCGAAAACAAATATCCAAGGATAAACATAAGCAAAATTAACAAACCACAGCCGCAACCACATACAACAACGAAGATAGAAACAGGAGGACCCATAGAAGTCTACGACTTACCACTCAACAAGTAAGAAACAAGTCAGAAAAGATAAAAAAAAATCCAGAGAGATTAAGAATAAATGCAGTTATATTTAAATGTGTAAAAGATATTATTCAATAAACCTAGTATATAGTGATCATTGTCCTTAACCTAAATATTTTTTTCATGTGCGACCTAATAGAATTAAGATAAAACAGCTGAAGAAATTTGAAAATTTAAATTTGAATATGAGCGTCAGACAAAATATTCTTTATCTGTACACTAAGTCAAATTGCAAATTTGTCTTTTGAAAGTAACAAAGAAAATATTGCATGATGTGTCAGAGCTTTATAGGAATCACTTCTGGTCTTTTGCACTCAAGATACAGTTCATTTCAACTACTAATTCAGTTGAACCGATTATCTGAAAAAAAGAAGAAAAAAAAGAAATGGACATTACAAACCCTTTATTTAATTACCCCACCCTACATGGAGTCTATAATGTTTCCCCATATTTCACTTAATTTGAGAATGGAATCATGATGGAATATGCGACGCATAAAGATGATTTTAGCATTGTCATTATCATGACTATGAGTCAATACAAGCCATTGTGAAAAACATAAAGAGTTTATCATATTCTTTTGACAAAATATTACCAAAAGTAAGTCGCTATCAATTTAACCGTCACACAGGTGTATACAAAAATTCATTTATGTTGTTCGATTGGATAACATGGATATATTTAAATTCTTAATTTTTACCATTCTACAAATATCAAACATTATACATTAAAAATGTTTTGATACATATTAAGCAATTTCAATCATTCTCTGGGGCAATTTTGGATTAATGGTACGTGTTAGAGTACAAAAAAGAATAAGCCACATTCAACTATTGTTTATTAGCATAGATACGTTGAGGTCTTTATCTAAATGTTTGGGACATTTTATATTCTTTGGTGATAATTAATATGCATTTCAAGGGAGTATGTTCCTCCACAATTTAAATTCATTAGGACGGTTAAACTTGTCATTTTAAAAGATGTGAAATTAGATGCAAAGTTACCAGATCCTGCTTGATATTCGAGTTTTGCCCCAAAAAGACACATATTAATTGGATCTATACTCAAAAGTGGGTTCATAAGCAATTTCATTTTAAAGAATTATCTGAAAGCTTAGCTTTGTCAAAATAGTGCTACATGTATATAAGAGCCGTTCTTTTCAGCAAGAACAAAATATAATGACAATGCATATCAAAATTATATACTATTTTGTAAAACTTGTGCTTAGTCGTATTTCATTGCCATTGATATGGGATTCCTTTCAAAGCTTTATTCTTTTTTTGATGTTGTTGTTATCTGTTATGATTCCATTTAATTCATGAACTGCTTAGCTAAGTCTTAGAAGATAATTCTTTCATTATTTAGACCAGAAGATGTCCAAAAACGAGAATTACTTTCATTCTTATTGATTTTTTTATATATTTTTGTGGCCATTTTGAAAGCCGATTTATAGCATAATAATTATGTAATCAAAAATAGAATCATAATCAATTTCAGTTTTACAAAATACTCTGAAGACTAAGCTTTGTCAAAAGATGCAATCTAAAAAACTGATTTTCACCAAGACCAAATATAATAACAATATTTATGAAAATAATAATACATGACGATTTCTGCCAAATTGTAATTTATTGCCATTTATACGGTAATGGTTTAAAATGTGTTTTTCGCAATGCAACCATTTATCTTATGAACTGTTTACCAAAGTCTTTAAACATAATATTTACAACGTTTAGACCAGAACATGTCCAAAAACGAAGATTTTTTTTTTGATTTTTTTTTTATATTTTTTTGCGATTTTGGCGGCCATTTTGAAAGCATAGTTATTGCCAATGTAATCAAAAATCGAATCGTTATCATTGTGAATTTAACAATTTACTCGGAAAGCATAGCTTTATCAATATAATGCTATAAATAAGAGCTGTTTTTCACCAAGAACTAATAATAATGATCATTTATATCGCTATTATATACTTGATGATTTGAGCTTAATTGTGTTTTATTGCCATTTATACGGTAATGATTTCAAAAATCTTTTCCGTAATCCTCCCATTTACTTCATGAAATGTTTATCTAAGTCTTAAAACATAAAATTCACAGTATTTAGACCAAAATAATTTTATGTCCAAAAACGAGAAGTATTTGACGTTTTTATTGATTTTTTTGCGATTTTGGCGGCCATTTTGAAAAAATTCTAGCATACGAGATGGCTAATAAGCCACTTTTTAACATGAGAACACATCTCTGACCTTTTCCAGACTCAATTATCCTTAAAATATGATCTTACAACGCAAAACAAATGTTAGACTGCTGATGTTAGATACCAAGTCAAATTGTCTTTTTTCATGGCGGCCATCTTGAAAACCACCGGAAATGGCGAGTGCATCCCAGGATATCGACTGTTAACATCTTGATTCTTACTCAGGGGGTTCCAATGAACATTTCTATACCACTCCCAGACTGCCCTTAGGGGGGTGCGTGCAGACCCCTCCTGGCCCACGGACTATATGCACAACTAGACACCATGGAGATTCATTATGGCAAGTTTTATTGAATTTTCCGATGAAAACTGTAGGAGATGTTGCGCACACAAGAAATTGCTAACGGACGGACAGACGGACGGACGGACGGACAGATGGACGGACAGACAGACGAGCGGGGCCATAACATAATACGACCCTTCGGGCGTATGAAAATCATATAATATCATAATGATATACAAAGTATAGAAAAGTAGACGAAATGGGACTTATGTCCAAAATAGTAGACGAATTGGGAGTAGACGAATTGGGAGTAGACGAAATGGGATTAAACCTCTAGTAGTGGGCCACAGTTGGTCAATTTTGCCAGTGACAATTTCCAATTTTTCTTTTGTGTGTTATACCTTGTTTGCATTTAACCCAACTTCGGTGAATCTCGTCTGTGTAAAGACCATTTGCTCCTCATAATTACGTTATGCTACTCACAAAGAGCACGATTCCATAGAAATACGGTACTTTTTGCGAACATAGCAAGGTTTGTCAAGGTTTGTTGGCAGGAAGGTAGATTCTATTTTTCCTGTGCCATTTTAACCATTACCACACAGTGACTCATTTTGACTCCCCACAAGAAAATTGCATTGGAAAACATTGTGGAAAATAAGAAATTGCTTATGACAAGAAATTTCTTCATTTCCGACAATGTTTTCCATCCAAAAAGACCCAAAAATAAAAAAATTTATTCACTTGAAATTGTCGTCTGCATCATCTTTGAATTTGGACAGGTCTAAATTTTTGCCATCTGGTAATGTGTGTAATGCTTTGTAATTCTGTAGCAAGTTACATGTATTTGATGATAATTTTATTGTGTGGCAAAATCAACATTTTGTTCAGTCGCTCAGTGGTTAGAGTACAGAAACGGCATTCCTGAGGCACCGGGTTCGAATCCCAAATTCTGGGGACAAAAAAAAGCATCAAGAGACGTTCTTGGATGCCAGAGTAGTTGCTATGTTGAATATACCAAACGAAACTACCAAATGGGGCGCCAAATGTAACAGGGAAAACAATATCGCAACTCTACCGGGATTCGAACCCAGGGTCTCCGGAATATCGTCTGTGCATGTGTCCGGCTATAATTCAAAAGACAAGAAAATTGATGTCGATTTTTAAAAAAAAACTAGAAAGACCTGAAGGTCTTGAGTCGCTCCACAGGCCTGAATTTCTTTTAATATTCAATCCAAGTTTTGACTAGATTTTTGGATACTTGTGCTTCTTACAGCAAACATAAAGTCAAAAGCAGCAATTATGTGGTCAATGCAAAAAGAAAGTAAATGATTGACTAATATTTCAGGGATGTTAGAGCGATAATAAAATTGAAAACTGTGATTTTGCCAAATTCATGGACACATAATTCAGTATGTATATTTAAAATCAAATCGAAAATTAAACACATGCAAGATCTTATAGTCACTATCATTCTGTTCAAATTTTGTCTATATCAGTCAATATTTGTGGCTTCAAGAGTGGAAAAAGTGTCAAAAACTGAAATTTTGTCAATTTCAAGGGCACATAACTCAGATTTTAGCAATGTGATCATGTTGAAAATTACACATCATGAAGATCTTGTTGTCAACAAGATTCTTTCCAAGTATCATCTTGATTGGTTAACATTTGTGGTTGTTACAGTGAAAACAAAGTCGAAAATGGCAATTTTGTCAAATTCAAGGGCACATAACTCATGATGTAAGATTTCTATCAAGCTGAAAATTACACCCAAGCAGGATACAATGCTTATATATATTCTGTCCAAGTTTTGTCGTGATTGGTCAATATTTGTAGATTTTAGAGTAAAAATAAAGTCAAAACCAGCAAAATAAAGCCGAAAATGGCAATTTTTGGCAATTTCAAGGGCACATTACTCATGCTATAAAATTCAGATCAAGCTGAAAATTTTAACAAGGCAAGATCTTATAGTCAACATCATTCTGTCAAAGTTTTGTCTTGTTTAGTCAATATTTGTAGTTGCTAGAGTGAAAACAAAGTCAAAATACAGTCGAAAATGGCAAATCTGTCAATTTCAAGGGCATATAACTCATGATGTAAATTTCAGATCAAGCTGATAATTTTACCAAGGCAAGATCTTGTAGTCAGCATCATTCTGTCAAAGTTTTGTCTTGATTGTTCAATATTTGTAGATTTTAGAAGAAAACTAAAGTCAAAACCTGCTATTTTTGAAATTCAAGGGCAGATAACTCAGGTTATTCTGGTTCAATCCATATTCTTTGAAGGAATCTGAGAGAGGGTCACCCAAGGATCATTCCTGTGAAGTTTGATTGAAATCCATCCAGTACTTTTTGAGAAGAAGATTTTTAAAGAAAAAGTTTACGGACGCACGGACGGATGGACGGACGGACGCACGCACGCACGACGGACACACCGCCATGACAATAGCTCGCTGGCCTGAAAGGCCAGTGGAGCTAAAAATGATTCTGTTTCAAGCAGTACATACTTTTTGGAGAATTTCCAATTTCCTTTTCTGTCAAAAATCCAAGCGCACAAGAAATTGTGAGCCGTGACTCGATATTTGTTTATTCTTTATTTTTATCATTACACATGTACATAATAAACATGAAGACAAAATTCAGTCTTTTCTTTACTCATATTGCTTAACCCATTACCAAAAGACAAAACTTTGAATTGGTCCAATTTGAAAACTGTTGCAGACGACACTTTTAAGTTGATGAAAATTTAAAAATCTGCACATTTTGGGTTAGGAAACATTGTGAAAAATGAAGAAATTGCTTGTCACAAGCAATTTCTTCATTTTTCACGATGTTTTCCCAAGCATTTTCTTGTAAGGGAGTCAGAAGGCGTCAATGTGCAGTAATGGGTTAAAATTGGGAATGTCAGTGAGTTATCAACATATAATTTATATCACAGAATAATTGAGCTTTGACAAGCAAAATCACAGACAACAAAGGATATACTGGTGTAGACGTCGTTGGCATGATGTAATTAAAACTTTTAGGTTAACCCTTTTCCAAACAAGACCTGGTTTTGACGTCCTTTATAGAAACAGCTTGGGAAAACATTGAAACAAAAGAAGAAACTGCTGATAACCAGCAGTTTCTCCTTTTGTCTCACTATTTCCTATGCCATATTTTACATAAATTCTAGCTTTTATAACTCCCATTTTGTCATTTGTGGCAGTTTTTGAAGTAGATCACCCTAAAATTTTGCCGTTCGGTAAAGAGTTGAAAGTAGTTGCAGAAAAACATTTTACATACTAAATCCATTCCAAAACAAGACATGGTTTTAAAGTCACAAGTCGAAACAATTGTTGATAGTCAGAAATTTCTCCCTTCTCTCTTAACCCATTACCACACAATCACTCTTTTTGACTCCCCACAAAATAATGGCCATGGAAAACATCATGGAAAATAAAGTAATTGCTTGTGACAAGCATTTTCTTCCATTTCCCACAATGTTTTCTATGTAAAAAGACCAAAATTTCATGCAATTGCCGTCTGCATCATCTTTGATTTTGGACTACTCCAAAAATTTGCCGTTTGGTAATGGGTTGAAAGTAGTTGCAGAAAATATAGTTTACATACTAATCCCATTCCCAAACAAGACCTGATTTTGACGTCCCTAATTAGAAAGACTTGGGAAAACATTGAGGCAAAAGAAGAAACTGCTTATTAACAGCAGTTTCACCTTTTGCCTCAATATTTTCTGTGCTATATTGTATATTGTACAATCCATTCTTTTCTAACACCAATTCTGTTGTCCACAGCAGCTTTTAAATAGGTACACCATACAATTTCGTTGTTTGGGAAAGGGTTAAAGTCACAAGTAGAAACAGTTTGGTAAAACAATGAGAGTAAAGGAAAAATTGCTGATAGTCAGAAATTTCTCCCTTCTCTTAACCCTTTCCCAAACATAAAAATTTTAGAGTGATCCACATCTAAAACAGCCCCAAATGACAAATTGGAAGTTATTAAAGATAGAATTTGTGTAAAATATGACAAAGAAAATATTGAGACAAAAGGAGAAACTGCTGGTTATCAGCAGTGTCTTCTTTTGTTTCAATGTTTTCCCAGACCTTTTCTATTAGGGATGTCAAAACCATGTCCTATTTGGGAAAGGGTTAATAGTTTGTTTACCATAACATAAACAATAGGCCTACTTTGTCATGTGTAATTTCTTTCACCATTCTCGAAAATGTACCTGAATATACATTACACAGTGAATTTAAAAGCATTGTGGATCTTGATCAGACTGTTCATATGCACAGACTGCTCTGTATCCATGGCATTCCTTAAATTCCCTAAGAGACATTTCTTCCAAATCTTTGCTTAACCCTTTGACAAACGAGAAAATTGTTAGGAATATCCACTTCAAAAACTGCCACAAAAGACAAATGGAAATTATTGAAGATAGAATATGTGTATAATATGGCTCAGAAAATATTGAGACAAAAGGAGAAACGGCTGGTTATCAGTAGTTTCTTCTTTTGTTTCAATGTTTTCCCAAGCCATTGCAATTAGGGACGTCAAAACAAGGTCTTGTTTGGGAGAGGGTTAAATCAGTTGACATCCTGACAATGTCATGAAGAATCTGACGTTGAAGTTCTTGATACTGGATATTTTGTGCGAGTATTTACTTCAATCTGTACCATTCTCGAGAATAGGATCTTGTACCTGGAATAATAAAATTGAGCTGCGATCATATTACGGGAAAGGGCTATTATCACTTTTCCCAAACAAGACCTTGTTTTGACATCACTATTAGAAAATGCTAGGGAAAACATTGAGACAAACGAAGACAAGAGCCGTCATAGACAGATTATGCTCCCAGAGTAAGTGTTTGTCACACAAAAAAAACCTATCATACATTAAGCCCCCTTTTCCCATGACAGATTTTTATAAACACAATATTTGTAGAATATGGTCTAGAACATCTTGTTTATCACACAAGTATAATATTTCATTAAATTCTGCATATAAGATGAAGAGAAATAAGAGAAAACCCCCTTTTTCCATGACGCAGCCTCAAATTTAGAAACTGAGAAAAATATCACATGCGAAGTTTCATAGAATTTGGTCCAAGGGTTGCTGAGATCTGGCTGTGGACGGACGGACGGACAGCTGCAGGGACGGACGGACAGACGGATAGACAGCGTGGCGACTATATGCTCCCCCAAATTTTTTTCGGGGAGCATAAATATGCTGATAATCAGCATTTTCTCCTTTTGTCTCAATATTTTCCATACCATTTTGCACACAAATCCAATCTTTATCAACATTCATGTTGTCATCTTCAGCTCATGTTGTCATCTTCAGCAAGTATCAAATAAGAGTAGTTTAAAATTTTGATGATTTGGAAAAGTTTATACATGTAGCATTTGAGACCACCATGTTTATATATCAACTAGACTAGGTGTGCCTAGAAGAAGACTGATCAAGATCCATAATTAGCTCATTTCCACTAAGACCCCCCCCCCCCCCCCCCCCCCCCCACACACACACACACACACACACAACAGCCTCCGGAAGTTGTCCTTTGATGAAAAATGGCCAATCACCGTTCGCTGCCATTGCATGTGGGATGCTTTGCTTGGAATTGGGTCAGAGCCTCGATCTGGCATAAAGAAACCGGCTGATGTGTTGCTATTTTTAGTAACAAATTGGAACCATGTCTGTGTGATTACAGTGTTAATTTCCCATAAACCCGTTGTTTGCCACCGGAAGTGGCTCATAGGTACGGACTAAAACGACAATTGAAAGGGGTCAATTCAAGAAATTGCTACAAGTATGATAGAAACTATTCAAGAACAATAGCTGGTATATGCAATGCAGGCTGATCTGGATCCATGGTGTTCGACCATATTTAGTCACCTTTTATAACCAGCATTTACTCATTTTGCTAGAAAATTTTCTGTACTACACTGCACACAAATCCAATTTTTATCATGATCCATTTTGACATCTTTTGAATGGGAACTGTTGGAACTTTTTGCCATTTGTGACCAGTCACGCTAAAAGGGACCTTATCGGATGTGTGAAAAATATCGACCCTAGTCAGTCTGCGCAGTCCGCGCAGCCAGACTAGGGTCGACACTTTTCATTTATATGTAATTTTCTAAATCCGGGATGTTTTGCCTATCTTACTGTGTGTTCATTTTTCGCATATGGGATCTGGTTGACCAGTGCTGAGTCTGACAAGTTTGTCAAAATTTGAATTTTCGGAGTTCGGATAAGGTCCCTTTTAGCGTGATGGGTCACATTTGAGAAAGGAGAAAACTGGCAGAGCTACATATAAAAGGTAGTGAAAGCTTTTCAAAATGCAATATTTCATTGTAAATCAAATGCTATGTTGTGGGAAATCATTAAAATCCTCTCATTGAAATAACTCAAATGAGTACCTACAACATAGGGTTTAGAATTGAAATAACAAATAATCATTAAAATCCTCTAATTGAGATATCTCAAAATGAGTACACAACATAGGGTTTAGAATTGAAATAACAAATTTAGAAAGGTTTCACCCTTCTAATCTTTTGCTCTGAAATGCACTTACTGTTTGTCTTGAAGGATAATATGGACACTTCCTTTCTTATTACTATGATAACTTTCTTCGATCATGTTGTTAACATCATCTGGATAATCGTTCCATTTGCCTTGTCCATCCTTCCATCTCCACATGTAAAATCCCTTGTTTGTAATCCCTTAAAATTTTACAGAATACATATTTTAACATTAACCCTTGTCCAAAACATGACATGTCCCTTTTATTCAAGGTTTTGGAAATATTGAGGCAAAAGGAGAAAATGCAGCATTATGTTGCATTATGTGGCTCAATATTTTCTAAGCTATAATGTGCACACATTCTTTCTTTATCTACATCTGTTTTGTTATCTGCAATAGCTTTCAAATATAAAATATCTGAATTTTAGCCATTTGAGTTTAATCATTTGAGAAAGGGTCAATACATGTAAAACAATATGCATTTAATAAGGATAATAAACGTGTGAAAGACAAAACTAAAATATATGCCATAGATTTCATGCACCTTTCAGTATTTGTATTGTAATAAGTCCCAGTAAGTATAAAATCAGCATAGGAACAAAATAAATACCATTTTACAAGAAAACTGCAGATTGATTATCTTTTCAGAGAAATAATAGCCTTAAGAACTGGACTTTCATTAAAACGAATTGGCAAAATGTCAGTGTAAATCTATCTGGAAAAGGGTAACATCCCTTTTCAACGAAAACCTCATAACTGCAGCTTGTTTTAAGCTGTAGTTACGAAGTTTTTGTTGAAAAGCAACAAACTTGAATACATTTTTTTACCCTGAGTTTTTGTTGTGTTCATCTCTGTAACTGGTGACTCTAGTGCATGGGTAGTATTGCTAGCCGAAGCACCTTGATTATCTGCCTTAATACTGTGGGAAGGTTCTTCTGTTGGTCTAAATGAACATAGGAAACAGGTTACAAGATCTGTTAAAACAATTCCCAAACAAGACCTGGTTTTGACAGCTCTAGTTGAAAAGGCTTTGGAAAACATTGAGACAAAAGAATAAAATGCTGGTAATGAAAGTTTTTGGAGCATTAAAGCAGCATCACTAAAATTACTGAACATTCAAAAATGCACCTATTACCAGACAGGCAAACTTTAGACTGGTCTAATTTCAAAGATATTGCAGATCACTATTTGAAGTTAATGAAATTTTAAATTTTTTGGTCTTTTGAGAAAAGTGGGCTGATGACATTCTAATTTTGTTAATTCAATTCCAAACCCTATGTTTTGGGAACTAATTTTAATCACCTCAAACAGACAATTAAACTGAGTACACACTACATAGAATTTAATCAGCAATAAAAAAACATTGCATTTTTTAACTAGAAAGACCTGAAGGTCTTGATTCGCTCCACAGGCCTGAATTTCTTATAATGCTAAATCCAAGTTTTTACTAGATTTTTGAATTGTGGTACTTACAGCAAAAACAAAGTCAAAAGCAGCAATCACGTGGTCAATGCAAATAGAAAGTAAATGATTGACTAATATTTTAGGGATGTTAGAGCGATAATAAAATTGAAAACTGTGATTTTGCCAAATTCAAGGACACATAATTCAGTATGTTTATTTAAAATCAAATAAAAAATTAAAAACATGCAAGATCTTAAAGTCACTATCATTTTGTTCAAATTTCGTCTATATATTAGTCAATATTCGTGGCTTCAAGAGCGGAAAAAGTGTCGAAAACTGAAATTTTGTCAATTTCAAGGGCACATAACTCAGATTGTAACAGTGTGACCATGTTGAAAATTACACATAAGCAAGATCTTGTTGTCAACAAGATTCTTTCCAAGTATCATCTTGATTGGTTAGCATTTGTGGTTGTTAGAGTGAAAACAAAGTCGAAAATGGCAATTTTGTCAAATTCAAGGGCACATAACTCCTGAAGTAAGATTCCGATCAGGCTGAAAATTACACCAAAGCAGCAAATAATGCTTATATATATTCTGTCCACGTTTTGTCCTGATTAGTCAATATTTGTAGATTTTAGAGTAAAAATAAAGTCAAAACGAGCAAAATAGAGCCGAAAATGGCAATTTTTGGCAATTTCAAGGGCACATAACTCATGCTATAAAATTCAGATCCAGCTGAAAATTTTACCACGACAAGATCTTATAGTCAGCATCATTCTGTCAAAGTTTTGTCTTGTTTAGTCAATATTTGTAGTTGCTAGAGTGAAAACAAAGTCAAAATACAGTCGAAAATGGCAATTCTGTCAATTTCAAGGGCACCTAACTCATGATGTAAATTTCAGATCAAGCTGAAAATTTTACCAAGGCAAGATCTTGTAGTCAGCACCATTCTACCAAAGTTTTGTCTTGATTGTTCAATATTTGTAGATTTTAGAAGAAAACTTAAGTCAAAACCTGCTATTTTTGACATTCAAGGGCAGATAACTCAAGTGATTCTGGTTCAATCCAAATTCTTTGAAGGAATCTGAGAGAGAGTCACCCAAGGATCATTCCTGTGAAGTTTGGTTGAAATCCATCCAGTGGTTTTTGAGAAGAAGATTTGTAAAGAAAAAGTTTACGGACGCACGGACGCACGACGGACACACCGCCATGACAATAGCCCGCTGGCCTGAAAGGCCAGTGGAGCTAAAAACCATCATCCCTGTCATCTGCAGCTGTGCCCTTTTAATTTAGACCAATTTAAAACTGTATCATTTCGTA
This sequence comes from Fragum sueziense, assembly GCA_963680895.1. Taxonomy (NCBI): domain Eukaryota; kingdom Metazoa; phylum Mollusca; class Bivalvia; order Cardiida; family Cardiidae; genus Fragum; species Fragum sueziense. Next base: position 48,263,115 of record OY804598.1, on the reverse strand, counting down.
AATGGATAAAGGAAGCTATGAAATTTGATAACTCACAATAACTCCACTTCAAACTTTACATCAGCCCCGTATCTGTAGGTATATACTGGTCCGTTATCCCACGCAACCTGAAAGAACAATAGCCGTCACTGAGGAGATTTTATTAATACCTCATGCCTGCGCAGGTCACAAATAATCTCACAGTCAAATTATCTTCCTTTGTTGACTAGAAAAAAATAATTTCCTTTTCTTGAAACCATCGTCAGCAACACCCAGTGTAAAATTTTGTCATCTAGTTATGAGTTACGGTACAGCTCATGATGTGTTTTGCCTTAAACATTCGCCCATCATGGTAAAAAAAAAAACAAGAGGGCCAAGATGGCCCTGTATCGCTCCACTGGCTTTTAGGCATTTAGACTACGAACTTCTTCAAGGAATACAATAGAGGTCTATTCAAAGAAGATTCATGCTACACCAGAATGAAATCCAATAAGAGATTAAGGAGCAGAAATGTTTTTACAATTTTCTTAAAATTACACTGTTTCATATAGCCAAAAAAAGCCTAGCCCACAACGGCCAAGCTTTTCATCCAATAGTGAAGGAAATTGGAAGAGATTCATGCAAAGAAGATTCCTGTGAAGTTCGGTTGAAATTGGTCCTGTAGTTTTGGAGAAGAAGATTGTTTAACAATTTTTGGAAAATTCAATTTGATTAAATTTATTTAAATTAAAGTTCTTCACGGAAATTATTTTTTTAAGGAATTTAGAGGAGATAAAATTAATGCAAGGAAGATTCGTGTGAAGTTTGGTTAAAAGTGGTCCAGTAGTTTTGGAAAAGAAGATTTTTCAAAAATTTAATTTAATTAAATTAATTAAAATTTGAGTTCTACATAGAATTTATTTTTTTGAAGGAATTAAGAAGAGATTAATGCAAGGAACATTTCTGTAAAGTTTGGTTGAAATTGGTCCAGTTGTTTTGCAGAAGAAGAATTTTTAAAGATTTTTCGAAAATATAATTTAATTAAATTAATTAAAATTCAAGTTATGCGCAGATTTTATTCTTTTGAAGGAATTTGGTAGAGATTCATGCAAGGAACATTTCTGTAAAGTTTGGTTGAAATTGGTCCAGTTGTTTTGGAGAAGAAAATTTTTTAAAGATTTTTCGAAAATTTAAATCAATTAAATTATTTAAAATTCAAGTTCTGCATGGATTTTATTCTTTTGAAGGAATTTAGCAGAGATTCATGCAAGGAAGATTTCTGTGAAGTTTGGTTGAAATTGGTCCAGTAGTTTTGGAGAAGAAGAAATTTTAAAGATTTTTCGAAAATTTAAATCAATTAAATTAATTAAAATTCAAGTTCTGCGCGGATTTTACTCTTTTGAAGGAATTTGGTAGAGATTCATGCAAGGAAGATTTCTGTGAAGTTTGGTTGAAATTGGTCCAGTAGTTTTGGAGAAGAAAATTTTTTAAAGATTTTTCGAAAATTTAAATCAATTGAATTAATTAAAATTCAAGTTTTGCGCGGATTTTATTCTTTTGAAGGAATTTGGTAGAGATTCATGCAAGGATGATTCGTGTGAAGTTTGGTTGAAATTGGTCCAGTAGTTTTGGAGAAGAAGATGTTTAAAGAAAAAGTTTACGCACGCACGCACGGACGGACGGACGGACGGACGGACGGACGACGGACACAGGGCCATGACATAAGCCCCGCTGGCCTTCGGCCAGTGGAGCTAAAAATTAGAGTGAAAAATTGCGTGATTGCCAACCACCACACCTTGATATTCCAAAACACCGAGATTGGCGGTTGAACAGGAACTTGGAAGGGTAATGAAGACAAATGATACATTGCTGTGGAAAATCACAGTGACTATACACAGGTTTGTGTAAAAAAAAATCAAAACACTGCCGCCATCATGATTTTTCACCCGAAACTACTTGAAATCAAAACACATTGAAGTGTGTAAATAGGCAAAAATCATACGAGCTGTACTGTAAAGGATTAAACTTACACTGACAATACCACTATCTTCCACCTTAACTACTGTTCCATGATTCCCCGGGTAAACATCTTGGTCTGTGTATCGCCAGTCTGGACCTAAAATTGAGGTCAGAAATAGTTTCCACTTCTTATTTCTCAAAATAAAATCTGTTTTTCGTACCAATCCAAAGCATTGCCATGGTGGACAGCTTATCCAGTGCCCAATTCATTAACAAACAAAACAAGTTCTCTACTGATTCTGTCCAAACATTGAGTCCTTCAGATTGTCTATGAGCATTTTTTAAATTAGTTTATGACACCAATTTGCCGAATATATCTGAAATTGGTGACATGAACATTTCATAAAAAGTGTAACATGTATCTTTTCCTTTGCTGATATGGATAATATACCTTTAACACTTTCCCAAACGACAAAATTTTAGGGTGATCCAATTTGAAAGCTGCTGCAGACGACAAAATTGATGATAATAAAGAAATGATTTGCGTAAAATATGGCACAGAAAATATTGAGACAAAAGGAGAAACTGCTGGTTATCAGCAGTTTCTTCTTTTGTTTCAATGTTTTCCAAAGCCTATTCTCTTAGGGACGTCAAAACCAGGTCTTGTTTGGGAAAGGGTTAATTCTTGCCAAATTAAATAATATGCCTACTTTGGACATCCCTTATAAACTGACACGATTTAAAAACACAAAAAGGTACTTTTACATATGGTATCTAATACAGTCTACAAAACAGATATATAGCCATGTATAATTGTAAATGTTACAATTGTTAACGTAACAGGACAGAAAATGACCTTTAACCCTTTCCCAAACGACAAAATTCTTAACTTTTCCGATTAGAAATCCACTGCAGACATCAAAATGGACATTGATTAAGGCAGGATTTGTGTAAAACATAGCACAGAAAATATTGAGGCAAAAGGAGAAACTGCTGGTTATCAGCAGTTTCTTCTTTTGCCTCAATGTTTTCCCAAGCATTTTCTATTAGAGACGTCAAAACCAGGTATTGTTTGGGAAAGGGTTAAAGCCATGAATAATGCCTGAAAGGACGTCAGATTATGCCAAAATTTACGTTGAGTCAAGATTCTGAATGGAACAGGACGACGCCAGCGAACCCCGTGTGTTCACAGGCGATTCATCACAGTGCCATGATGTATAAGCCGCCCGCAATTACCATCCATAGAATTTGCTGTAGACTGATCCGTCACAAATCGGTTGCTTTAGTGACATTGACGTATACAATTGTGTTGACGTACAGTTGTTACACGCGGCTAACCGGGACTTCCGCGGTCTGTAAATGTTCACGTGTCGTTTACACATCTCATTAATCCTGGAACCGTCGATTCGGCTACATTAAAGCGTCTAGCTACCTTCATTTGCGGAACACTGCCAACCAATTTTCAATAAGTAAATCAAAGTGGCAATCTGTACACAAAAAATCTTAGTGATTTAACATGTGGTCTGAATGCAGGAGACACACGAGCATTTAGTGATGGGCGGTTCAGATGTCCGGGTATTTTACAGAAATAAATGACAAAATTGCAGGGCCTGAAGCGTATACATTGTCTCATACATGTCCCCAAATATGGTGCCAATCGAGGCAATAGGAAAGGAATGGTTAATGAAAACGTGTTTTGCGTTTTTAAATCGTGTCAGTTTAGAAAAGACTTAGAAAACAATGAAACAAAGACAAACATGCTGACAACAGTTATTTTGTCATCTTCATCCCATTTTGAATTTGGATAAGCAAAATATTTGCTATTTGGGAAAGGGTTAAACAAACTGAAAATAAATTTATGGGGACCACCAACCTCTCTTCACTCTGAACCCCACAGCTATCAGCTCATCTTTCTAAACCTTTGCACAGAAAATATTGAGCAAAAGGAGAAAATGCTGACTATCAGCATTTTCTTCTTTTGCCTCAATATTTTCACAAGCAATTTCTATCTGAGACTGTGAATCAATTTAATAAAGACAACCAACCTCTTTTCACTCTGCACCCTACTGCTATGAGCTCATTTGTTAATACCCTGGGTTCTTTAACAACTTCGAGACAATCTATATCAGCACCAGAAATATCTTCCTTATGACAACCTCTTTCACTCATTTGGTCCCAGACAATGCGAACACCTGCATGCATAAATAATGATGTACAATATTTTGTCACTTTTCAACAAAGACCTTGTAACTGCAGCTTAAAACAAGCTGCAGTTACAAGGTTTTTGTTGAAAAGCAATGATTTGCTGATTAAACATAAAATGAAACAAGAGGACCATGATGGTCCTTGATCGCTCACCTGAACCTAGATAGAATGAAAGTCGTAAGGTTGTCAAGTTCAAGAGCACATAATTTAAGATGCGAGATGTTTATCAAGCTGAAAACTGCTTTCATAATCTTGAATGATCAATATTTGTAGCTGTTACAGTAAAAACAAAGTGGAAGAAAACAACAATTTTGTCACAGTCAAGGGCACATAACTCATGTCCAAGTTTTTTTATTGGTTAATATTTAATGCTGTTTGAGAGAAAACAAAGTCGAAAGTGGCAATTTTGTAGCCATCAAGGGCGCACAACTCTGGGTTTTTTTTAGTCTGATCAATCGAACAAATTAAAACAATCAAGATCTTATGGTCACCAACATTGTGACCAAGTTGTGTCTTGATTGGTCCATATTTGTGTTTGCTAGAAAGAAAATAAAGTCGAAAACAGTAATTTTGTTAAATTCAAGGGCCAATAACTCTTGTTTTTCTAATCAAATCAAGCTGAAAATTTAATTCATCAAGGACCTTATGGTCACCAACATTGTGGCCAAGTTTTGCCTTGATTAGTCAATAAAATTGTTGTTTTCTTCCACTTTGTTTTTACTGTAACAACAAGATGTAGATGCTACAGTGAAAACAAAGTCGAAAACAGCAATTTTGTCAAATTCAAGGGCACATAATTCCAGACTTCCTGCTCCTATCACACTGAAAATCAAATTCATCCAAGATCTTATAGTTACCAACATTGTGGCAAAGTTTTGTCTTCATCGGTAAATATTTGTAGATGCTAGAGTGGTAACAAAGTCAAAACTAGCCATTTTTTATGTTCAAGGGCACATAACTCCGGACTTCCAAGTCCGATCTGACTCAAAATCGAACTCATACGAGAACTTATGTTCATACATGATTTGACCAAGTTTGGCTAATATTGGTCAATATTTGTAGATACTAGAGTGGTAACAAAGTCAAAACTAGCCTTTTTTGACGTTCAAGGGCACATAACTCCGGACTTCCAAGTCCGATCTGACTCAAAATCGAACTCATCCAAGAACTTATGGTCATACATGTTTTCACCAGGTTTGATTAAGATTGGTTAATATTTGTAGATACTAGAGTGGTAACAAAGTCAAAACTAGCCATTTTATGACGTTCAAGGGCATATAACTCCAGACTTCCTTGTCTGATCTGACTCAAAATCGAACTCATCCGAGAACTTATAGTCATACATGTTTTGCCAAGTTTGGTCAAGATTTGTCAATATTTGTAGATACTAGAGTGGTAACAAAGTCAAAACTAGCCATTTTTGACGTTCAAGGGCACATAACTCTGGACTTCCTGGTCCGATCTGACTCAAAATCGAACTCATTCGAGAACTTATAGTCATACATGTTTTGACCAAGTTTGGTCAAGATTGGTCAATATTTGTGGATGCTAGAGTGGTAACAACAAATTGTGGACAGACGGACGGACAGACGGACGGACAGACGGACGACGGACAAAAAGCGACCACAATAGCTCACCTTGAGCACTTCGTGCTCAGGTGAGCTAAAAAGGTAATATTTCAACACCCTGGTTTCTTTGACAACTTCAAGACAGTCTATATCAGCACCAGAAATATCTTCTAAATGACAACCCCTCTCACTTCTTTGGTCCCAGACAATACGAACACCTGCATGTGTGATGATATAAATATTTCTTTGGAAAAGATTGTGGGAAATGAACAAATTGCAATTAATTTACAACAATATTTTCAAATTGTTGTTTTTAAGGTTTACGAACTGAGAATGAAATGCAGAGCCAGAGGCGAAATTTGAAAAGTGCCAGTAATTCCTAAACTGTGTTAAATTTCCATTCCAAATACAAACATAAGCATTTTGTATGGTTTAGAATTTTGAATTAATGCATACTTATGGAAATATTTGACAAAAATGTTCAAAATTACCTCCCTTGCATATGAAAACAGAGTAAAATAATATTTGTAAATCATTTTCTTCTTGAAGCATAATCTTGAAATCCGGCCTGGTGAATCAACTTTTGTGAAGGGTATTTACAAGTGTATGTAATTTGATGCATTAAGTATGGCTAGAAAATGGTGTTTTCATTCTCAGTTCGTAAACCTTAACATCTTTTAATTGGTCCACCACATTTTCTATACAAAAGACCAAAATGTTTGAAAATTCCTGTGCTTGAAGTTTTCGTCTGTATCACTTTTGAATTTTGCAAGTGCAAAATTTTGCCGTTTTTTTTTTAGTAAATGTTTTCCAATGTCTTTCCTGTTAGGGTCTTCAGACCAAGTACTCTTTTGGGAAATGTTAACACACAAAATATTTACCATTCTTGTGCTGTTGAGTGACAGTCCCACATAAGGGGTTTCCCCTAATTCTAATCCGAGCCCCTACATGTGGTAGAGAGACTCCAGCATCTTCATTGTCTGAGGAATCATTACTAGAGGGTGCCTGTAAACATATTTCAGTCAATTTATATATTGAGTCATGCCATATCAGATGCGGTTCCAGGGGGAGGGGGTTTTCATGGGTTCAACACCCCCCCCCCCCCCCCCCCCCCCCCCCCCTCCATATCCTGATTATTTCATTTTCGTGCTAAAATTCAGTCAAATTTTTAACCCCCTATTTGTAAGTTTGAACACTCTTCGAAGAAATCCTGGATCTGTAGCAGCATAATTATTCCTATCCCAAACAAGACCTGGTTTTGACAACCCTTATAGAAAAGTTTTGAAAAATCATTGAGGCAAAAGAAGAAAATACTGACATTTTTTCTATGCTATATTGTACACAAATTCAATACATATCAAAATACAATTTATCCTCTTCATCTTCTTTTGAATTGATCACCCTTAAATTTTGCCATTTGCGAAAGATTCAAACAATGGCAAAGTATGCCTTCAGACAGCAAAATTTTAGATTTGCTCATATTCAAGGAATTGGCAAACAAAGATTTTGAGTGAATGAAATTTTACATAATATTTGCTCTTTCTGGATTGTCAAAATTTCTCCTTTTCAACAATGTTTTCCAAAGCCGTTATCTAGTGGGGTTTCAAAAATTGTCATTTTGTGGGAATGGGTGAACAACTACTTTTAGCAGCCATGCATATACACCATAGAGGGCCTCATCAGTGTTATATGGCATTTTGTTGATGAAAAGGCAGATAATTGGAGAATGATAAACAAGTTATCCAAATTTCAAACATGTACCAACTAAACCATGATATGTCTATAGATAGATCCAATTACAAAACAACCAATCTGATTTACCCAGAGATATATTATATACCGTAATAATTCAAATAAACGACCATATTCTAATAAATGCCCATCCCCAAAATGTTGGCTGATAATCTGCTTGTTTCAAGCACAATTTCAGCGAAAAAGGGTGATTCTAATAAACGCCCATCCCCTGATTCCAGATTAAAACAAGCAAATTCGTTGAATTGATATCCCCCGCCGAATATATTTTCATTGTCAATAAAGTAGCGCGGAAACGAATATAAATCTGTATGTATATGGCTTCAACAGAACGAATATCACTCTGTATGTATATGGCTTCAACAGAACGAATATCACTCTGTATGTATATGGCTAAAATAGTCAGGGGCAGTAACACTAAATACAACGGCCGAACCGGGTAACCCCGACGATATGCGCATGTCCTCATTGTAGTAAAGCTGTGTGCCAAGTTTCATTGAAATCCGGTGTATAATTTTCAAGAAATAGCGCGGAATCGAATATCACTGTATGTATATGGCTTAAACAGTCAGGGGCAGTAACTCTAAATTCGGCGGTCGAACCGGGTAACCCCGACGATATGCGCATGTCCTCATTGTAGTTAAGCTGTGTGCCAAGTTTCATTGAAATCCTGTCTATAGTTTTCAAGAAATAGCGCGGAAACGAATATCACTCTGTATGTATATGGCTAAAACAGTCAGGGGCAGTAACTCTAAATTCGACGGTCGAACCGGGTAACCCCGACGATATGCTCATGTCCACTTTGTAGTGAAGCTGTGAGCCAAGTTTCATTGAAATCCGATCTATAGTTTTCAAGAAATAGCGCGGAAACGAATATCACTCTGTATGTATATGGCTTAAACAGTCAGGGGCAGTAACTCTAAATTCGGCGGTCGAACCGGGTAACCCCGACGATATGCGCATGTCCTCATTGTAGTAAAGCTGTGTGCCAAGTTTCATTGAAATCCGGTTTATAGTTTTCAAGAAATAGCGCGGAAACGAATATCACTCTGTATGTATATGGCTAAAACAGTCAGGGGCAGTAACTCTAAATTCGGCGGTGGAACCGAGTAACCCCGACGATATGCGCATGTCCACTTTGTAGTAAAGCTGTGTGCCAAATTTCATCGAAATCCGGTCTACAGTTTTCAAGAAATAGCGCGGAAACGAATATCACTCTGTATGTATATGGCTTAAACAGTCAGGAGCAGTAACTCTGAATTCGACGGCCGAACCGGGTAACCCCGACGATATGCGCATGTCCTCATTGTAGTAAAGCTGTGTGCCAAGTTTCATCGAAATCCGGTCTATAGTTTCCAAGAAATAGCGCGGAAACGAATATCACTGTATGTATATGGCTAAAACAGTCAGGGGCAGTAACTCTAAATTTGGCGGTCGAACCGGATAACCCCGACGATATGCGCATGTCCACTTTGTAGCGAAGCTGTGTGCCAAGTTTCATCGAAATCCGGTCAACAGTTTTCAAGAAATAGCGCGGAAACGAATATCACTCTGTATGTATATGGCTAAAACAGTCAGGGGCAGTAACTCTAAATTCGACGGTCGAACCGGGTAACCCCGACGATATGCGCATGTCCACTTTGTAGCGAAGCTGTGTGCCAAGTTTCATCGAAATCCGGTCTACAGTTTTCAAGAAATAGCGCGGAAACGAATATCACTCTGTATGTATATGGCTTAAACAGTCAGGGGCAGTAACTCTAAATTCGGCGGTCGAACCGGGTAACCCCGACGATATGCGCATGTCCTCATTGTAGTAAAGCTGTGTGCCAAGTTTCATTGAAATCCGGTTTATAGTTTTCAAGAAATAGCGCGGAAACGAATATCACTCTGTATGTATATGGCTAAAACAGTCAGGGGCAGTAACTCTAAATTCGGCGGTCGAACCGGGTAACCCCGACGATATGCGCATGTCCTCATTGTAGTAAAGCTGTGTGCCAAGTTTCATTGAAATCCGGTTTATAGTTTTCAAGAAATAGCGCGGAAACGAATATCACTCTGTATGTATATGGCTAAAACAGTCAGGGGCAGTAACTCTAAATTCGGCGGTGGAACCGAGTAACCCCGACGATATGCGCATGTCCACTTTGTAGTAAAGCTGTGTGCCAAATTTCATCGAAATCCGGTCTACAGTTTTCAAGAAATAGCGCGGAAACGAATATCACTCTGTATGTATATGGCTTAAACAGTCAGGAGCAGTAACTCTGAATTCGACGGCCGAACCGGGTAACCCCGACGATATGCGCATGTCCTCATTGTAGTAAAGCTGTGTGCCAAGTTTCATCGAAATCCGGTCTATAGTTTCCAAGAAATAGCGCGGAAACGAATATCACTGTATGTATATGGCTAAAACAGTCAGGGGCAGTAACTCTAAATTTGGCGGTCGAACCGGATAACCCCGACGATATGCGCATGTCCACTTTGTAGCGAAGCTGTGTGCCAAGTTTCATCGAAATCCGGTCAACAGTTTTCAAGAAATAGCGCGGAAACGAATATCACTCTGTATGTATATGGCTAAAACAGTCAGGGGCAGTAACTCTAAATTCGGCGGTCGAACCGGGTAACCCCGACGATATGCGCATGTCCACTTTGTAGCGAAGCTGTGTGCCAAGTTTCATCGAAATCCGGTCTACAGTTTTCAAGAAATAGCGCGGAAACGAATATCACTCTGTATGTATATGGCTTAAACAGTCAGGGGCAGTAACTCTAAATTCAATGGTCGAACCGGGTAACCCCGACGATATGCGCATGTCCTCTTTGTAGTGAAGCTGTGTGCCAAGTTTCATTGAAATCCGGTCTATAGTTTCCAAGAAATAGCGCGGAAACGAATGTCGGACGGACGGACGGACGGACGGACGGACGGACGGACGGACGGAAGGACGGACGGACATGGCAAAAACAATATCCCCCCCGAAAAATTTTTTCGGCGGGGGATAATAATGTAAGTCACAAACAAAGATAATTTCCAAAAGCATGAGAAAGAGGATGCCAAGCCATCAAACTATTAACAGAACTTTCGCTATGAAGGAATTTCATTGAAAAATCGTATTTTGCAGGCCTTATAAAAAAAACTTTGCCAAATTCGACTTGCTGAACTTCCAGTCCATGAATCGACTCTTAATTTGCAAATATTGACTTACAAAATCAGAATACCTCTAATAAACGCCCACCCCCTACTTTTCCATCGACCATGTTTCTAATAAACGCCCGGACATTTATTAGAATAATTACGGTATGTATTTTGTTCTATCAGATGTCTTGTTACATTACCAAACAAGAGCCGTCATAGACCGATTATGCTCCCCGAATAAGTGTTTGTCACAAAAAATAAAAACTATCATTCACTAAGCCTCCTTTTCCCATGACAGATTTTTTGTACACACATTATTTAAGGAATATGGTCTAGAACATCGTATTCATTGCATAAGTACAAAATTTCATTAAATTCTACCCATTAGATGAAGAGAAATTAGAGAAAAACTAATTTTTGCATTAAGGCCCCTTTTTCCATGACGCAGCCTCAAATTAAGAAACGGAGAAAAAAGTCCCTAGAGATTGTCCCAGGGAGTACACATGTGAAATTTCATTGAATTTGGTCAAAGGGTTGCTGAGAACTGGCTGTGGACGGACGGACAGACGGCTGGAGATCATGGCGACTATATGCTCCCCCGAAAATTTTTCGGGGAGCATAAAAAAGTCTTGCTAAGTTTGTTGAGATAACAGGGCCCTGGTGACATAAAAAATTACCCTGTCTTAAGCCATTCTTACCGCTGGTCATACATACTCCTGCAAGCGGTCTGTATCGTTGTTGCATGCATATGCAATGCATTTGCAAAGTATCTTCTTTAGTGGACAAAAACACAACATAGAATGGATTTTAAAAAGAATTGACCAAACAATTCTTCACTACAATCATTTTGCATCTTTAAGAACACAAGGAGCATACTTAGAGCCTCTCTTACAATTGGATGTGCGTTCTTATAAGTCATGCATCTTCAGAGATTTTTAAAAATCTCTGAAGACGCATGATTTATAAGGACACACAACCCGTTATCAGAGAGGCTTTAGGGAAATTCAATCTGAAAACATTCTTACTTCTACACTGTAAGAAAAAGGATCTCCATACATGTCCCTCATTCTTCTTCTCCTTTCATTGTCCTCTAGCATGAATCGTTCAATTTCTTCCATCTTCAGTCTATGATTCTCTTGGTGCATTTCAAAGGACTGAAAAAGCCAAATTAATACAACATAATAGATCAAGTTAACGTATACAATACACACAAAATGAAATCAAGTCAGATCTAATTTTGATTATCAGCATCTTCTTTTCTCTCAAAGTTTTTCAAAGCCTCATTTTGGCAAGACTTCAAAGCCAGAGATTGTTTTGGAAAGGGTTAATGCTTTCCAAAAACAACCTGGTTTAAATCATCCCATTAAAGAAAAAACAAGGTGTCAAACTGTCACAAGATACGCCCGTAACACTGCTTTATGCCGAGAGGGGGAGCAGGTTGGTAAAAGTTTCATGGTCCTAGCTATTATACTTTTAGAGATATGCCCTGGACAAAAAATGAAGTATGAAAAATAACAAAGGGCAATAACTCAAAAAATAGGCCAGGTAGAATTATGGTTCTTTGGCACTGCACTTCCCCTTGGTGAGATCTATACACCCATGAAGTTTCATGATCCTAGCTATTATACTTTTAGAGATATACTCCGGACAAGATTCAAGTATGAAAAACAACAAAGGGCAATAACTAATAAAATAGGCAAGGTAGAGTTATTGTTCTTGTGCACTGCACTCCCCCTTGGTGAGATCTATACACCCATGAAGTTTCATGATCCTAGCTATTATACTTTTAGAGATATCCTCCGGACAAGATTCAAGTATGAAGAACAACAAAGGGCAATAACTCAAAAAAATAAGCCAGGTAGAGTTATGGTTCTTGTGCACTGCACTCCCCCTTGGTAAGATCTATACACCCATGAAGTTTCATGATCCTAGCTATTATACTTTTAGAGATATACTCCGGACAAGATTCAAGTATGAAAAACAACAAAGGGCAATAACTCAAAAAATAAGCCAGGTAGAGTTATGGTTCTTGTGCACTGCACTCCCCCTTGGTGAGATCTATACACCCATGAAGTTTCATGATCCTAGCTATTATACTTTTAGAGATATACTCCGGACAAGATTCAAGTATGAAAAACAACAAAGGGCAATAACTCAAAAAATAAACCAGGTAGAGTTACGGTTCTTGTGCACTGCACTCCGTAATGATGAGAAGAATATAACTGCCTAGTTTAAAGTCAATCGGACTTAAGGTGACAGAGTTATGCTCCGGACAAAGAAGTGGACGCCGCCGGACGCCCGGACGCCGGACGTCACGGGTGATCCCATAATACGTCCCGTCTTCGACGGGCGTATAAAAAGGAAATAATGATAACCAGGATTAATGTTCTATGTGTATGGTTTAACGACTCACTTTAATTTGATATGAAATAAAGTGAACAAAGCAGTGAAACATTTATATACTAAACAGTATTTTATCTTTACCTTTGTCTTCCAAATGTTCTTGGTAACCAATTTCGAATGCTATTTACACGATTGGGGCAAATAGATTTCAATTTTGTGTTCATTCTTGCTCAAAAAACAACAAATTTTTCACTCTCAATTGAAAAACTGCTACAGATGATAAATAGGTATTTATAAAGAAAGAAAGTTTATAAAGAAAGAATTTTGGTAAAATATAGCTCTGAAAATATTGAGGCAAAATGAGAAAATGATAAATATCAGCATTTTCATCTTTTGCCACAAGATTTTACCAAGCTCTTTCTACTAGGTAGGTCAAAATGTGTCATCGTTTGGCAGTGAGTTAATTAAGCACCGCTATAGGGTTAATTCACGTTTTTGAGGTCGTTAACATTCGCAGAGGCCCAAGAAATACGTTAACGCCCGACTGCGAAGCAGGAGGGTCGTTTTCGTATTTTGCGGACCTCTGCGAATGTAAACGACCGAAAAATATGTGAATTGATGCTATTATTGCATAAAAAGCATAAAATTCCAATGATTACTTACCCCAAACCCCTTGACACATGCAACAAATGAACCGAGGTTATTTTGTTCTGATAAATCTTCCGAGAATTTTTTGTTATGCATGACGTCGGTAAAACAATGTTACGTCATAATTTGGCGCCAAAAGACGAATGTCGCTTATTTAATGTAAGACGTAGACAATTTTGCGGGAAAAGAGACAATTGTTTATTTTGAAGGGTCAAATCGAGGATATTTGAGTGCAAAACCGGTCCGATATCGCACGTGAATCTGCCGATTAATGCACGATTTCTCTGGATATCCGCCCGGTTTCTTCTCGTTATCCAATGCCAATAATAGACTGAAAACACACATTTTAGGCGATAATTTGAGATAAAGGATAATAAGATAAAGTGTGAACTCTATTTACATTTTTCAGAGAAGTGTCATCTTCCAATACTTCAGATTCAACAGGGCTGGTAGCCAATTCTGTATGTGGTGTAACTGGTTCAACAGTATTCTACAATGTAGGGTACATTGTACTTTCATTAACCCTTTCCCAAACTTCAACATTATAGGGGCAGTCCAATTTGAAAGGTCTTCACAAATTCACAAAATTAAAACTGACTGTCTGAAAGGCTTTTGTCTGGAAAAAGTTAAATGAAAGAGTTCTTATAGCATTTGAGATCAACATAGATCCTAATCAGTTTGCATGTGATTGTAGCTCAACTGGGACCACTTCTGCTCTCCATGAGTTGCTCAAAACATTAAGTAAGCCACTAATGAACAGCATTGGTCTGATTGAGACTATGCACACAGGCTGATCTGGATCCATATTGGTCAAAAATGCCACAAGGCACCTTTTTCCGAAAAACAATTAATATTTTACCATATACAACAAACAAGAGGACCAGAATGGCCCTGAATCGCTCACCTGACTTGATCTGTTTCAATGGGTGAGGAGAAGAACATTTTGTAAGAATTATCCAATGATTCCTATAAGTTATAGAAGCCGCGCCCATATTTTTTGACGAATCAAAAAATCATGTAAAAGAATTGCAAAGAGTCATTCAAGGGACATTCCTGCCATGTTTGGTTCAAATTGGACCAATGGTTGATTTTTAAAGAATTTTCTATTGATTTCTCTCAGTCAGATAAGCCTCGCCCTGCCACACCCACATTTTTTGACAAATCAAAAATCCGCAAACAAGTTTTGAAAAGGGTCTTCCAAGGAACATACCTACCAAGTTTCATTACATTTGACCAGATGGGTAAGGCCAAGAAGATTTTAAAAAAATTATCTAACAATTCCTCTAAGTCTGATAAGCATCGCCCTGCCACGCCCACATTTTTCGATGAACCAAAAATTCATGACCACATGTTGTAAAAAGTCACACAAGGAACATTCCTGCCAAATTTGGCTCAAATTGGACCTATGGTTGATTTTTAATGAATTTTCTCTTGATTTCTCTAAGTCAGATATGCCCCGCCCTGCCACGTCCACATTTTTTGATGAATCAAAAATCCGCGAACAAGTTCTGAAAGGGATCATCCAAGGAACATCCCTGCCAAGTTTCATTACAATTGACCTGATGGGTAAGGAGAAGAAGATTTTTAAAGAATTATCTAACGATTCCTCTAAGTCTGATAAGCCCCGCCCTGCCACACCCACATTTTTTGATGAATCAAAAATTCATGAACACAGGTTGTAAAGAGTCACACAAGGAATATTCCGGCCCAGTTTGGTTGAAATTGGACCAATGATTGATTTTTAATGAATTTTCTCGTGATTTCTCTAAGTCAGATAAGCCCCGCCCTGCCACGCCCACATTTTTTGACGAATCAAAAATCCGCGAACAAATTTTGAAAGGGGTCACCCAAGGAACATTTCTGCCAAGTTTGGTCAAAATTGGCCCTCTGGGTAAGGAGAAGAAGATGTTTAAAGAAATTGTGAACGTACGGACAGACGGACGGTGAGTGACCACAAAAGCTCACCTTGAGCACTTCGTGCTCAGGTGAGCTAAAAATAAAAGAAACAAGAGCCGTCAGAGACGAACAATGCTCCCCCAATAAGGCATTGTCACAACAAATGTATGCCATGCAGAACTAACATAAAGCTAACAAATGTTAAGTCCCCTTTTTCCATGACATATTTTTTGTACGCAAATTTCAAATAGTTTATTGTCAAGGGCATCTAATTTGCTATTCAAAATTTACCTTAAGTCTCCTTTTCTCATGATGAGGCCTCAAATCCAAAAACCTGTAAAATTACATCGGCATTATGTGATAGGAAGTTCACAAGTTTTTATGAAAGTTTCATTTGATTTTTTCCCAAGGGTTATGGAGAAATTGCTCCGGGCGGACGTAGGGAATGACGGACAGACAGACAGACAAAGTGGTGAATATACTCCCCCTTCGGGGAGCACGAAAATAAAGAGTGCTAAGTGTAATGTTACCTCTTCATTAGTTTCCTCATTAACAACTATATATTCACCACCAGTGTTCTTTGCTATAGATTGTAAGAATGGCTGAAAGAAAATGAAATAAATATTTTATCCCAAACAAGACCTGGTTTTGACGTCCCTTATAGAAAAGGCTTGGGAAAACATTGTGGCTCAAGAAGATAAATAGCATTTTCTCCTTGTACCTTTCCACTAGGAGAGCTAAAATATACTAAGCAAAACAATTGAAGGATATTCAAATTGCATTATTTGTGAAAATTAACAAAGGCATATATTCGAAAAAAAATCTCAAAATAACTTCATATCAATGTCTTATCTTGAGAATCAAAAACATAAAGAAGAGCAATCGTTTCCGGTTTGTCTTCAATATCCGGTTAATCGCTGGTACCCTACAAAAGAAAAGTCACACGTCATTAATAACGGATATTTTCACCCGGAAGTCGACTCAAGCTTTACAAGTACCTCGCAAATTCATCGCAGATTGAATAACCACATGCTGCGGTACAGTATTCTATTCCCGAAAATGTGCATGTTGGAATATGCCGGGTTGGTAGGTTGTTGTTGTCGGTGACATAGACGTCTATCCAACGTGTTTCAATCGTGTTCGATTGGATAAAGGTTCTCAGCATGGGATGGCAAGTCTTTGGATTGGAACCAAATCTTTTTAAGATGGTGTATTACGATAACGACGCCGATTGATTTTACGTTGGCGTCAATGAACGCGTGTTCATCTCCATTTTCTGTTTAAAAGTTACAGGATGTGAGTCAATTACGTGGTCAATGTAACGTTGACCAGTAAGTGTCAATTAGCACGAAAAGGTTTGTCTCTAGATTACGTAAGATTGCCGTCAACTCTATAACGCTCCCGTCACCATATGCGTCACATGTGGGGACATTGCACTCGTGTTATTTCTCATTCTTATATGGAAAACACACGGATTCTGCTGTCAACATGCGACGCCGAAACCAACTTTGGTTAGTAATGAGCGCTGTACTCTGGTGCTGCTTGTTCCATCTCATATTGGTTCTGGTCTATGCGTCAGTGATGTCATGTTTAAACGTTATCTGTAAACAGCCTTTTGGCGTTAATGCCCATGATTATTCAACCCGTTTATCACAGACTGAATTCTAACGTTTATCCCTCGCACATCTGTTAGACTCTGGGGTAATTTCGGAAAACCTTGGAGTCCTAAAACGTAACGAGTTCTTGACAAGGTAAATGTCATCAGCCATAGACGTCGTTTTCTTACGTCCCCTGTCACGCTGTTTCATAATTTCGACTGCCCAGTGATACCGTTGGTGTTATCGACTGAATACACATTGCAAAATGCAAAATCCACCAGCGACGTCAACCTGACGTTCCCATACGTTCAATTATCAACGACCTGCAAGCGCTGCAGATATGTCAGCCATTAACGTTCAATCCTTTGTTTTATGAATTGATTATAGGCTAGTACGTTTTAATTTACCCAATGAAACAACCCAGAGTATGCCTTTATGTGAAAAACGGGACGTAAAGAACACTATAAGTTTGGTAGCTGACCCCTGTGTTGTAAATTGTCCCATTTTGGCATGACCACTGAGGCATAACTCGATATGGCAGCATAAAATATGAGGGCGAATGTATGTTATGATAAAAATCATTAAGGTTTTATATCATATGTTATCAAATTTTCTAAAATAGATGTAGAATTTTAATATCCTTCAATTGTTTTGCTTAGTATAGTTGACAACTTAATCAAAATTTGTCTGTTTAGTATTTTTAATCTGGAATGCGAGAGAAAGTGCTTTTTTCATTTTGAGCCTGTCCTTTTCAAAGATTTGTTCGTAAAAAGATCAAATGAATGAGATTAAATGCTGTTTTAAATAGTATTTCTATGGTATTGTTGCTGCACGAGCACCTTACCATGGAATCCTAACTTTTCTCTCACAAGTACAACCATAACATCATTTCCCAGCCTCAAGCTGCTCACACACTAAGGTTTACAATCATATACCTATTGGCCAAAGACAAATGTCAGATGGTATATTGGTAGTGGCCGGGGATCAATCAATGGACCCTATGAACAAGTCCTACATATCGCTGCTTTTCAACAAAAACCTCGTAACTGCAGCTTTTAACAAGCTGCAGATACGAGGTTTTCGTTGAAAAGCAATTAACATTGGCTGTAACTGCCCATTCATAGAAAGAAAAATGCTATAATTACCTGATTACAGTCCCCAACACCAACGGTATTAATATTGAGATGATACTTCTGGTACAAGTCTATACAATAACTCATCGCTCTCTTCTGTTCCTACAATGTAAGATAAAGTACATTTACATCTTCTCAATGTTTGTGGTTGCACTATACAGTCACCAGTACCAACAGTATAACAGTATTTAGAACTACAGAAAAAAATTGCTGTTTAATTTAGTCCTATTTGCTATAATACAGGATGTCATTAGAACCTGTATTCTACTTATTTACAAGCAAAGCTTTGTATCTATGACCATCTTTTTTTTATTATTAAGTACCGAATTTATATAGCGCTTTTATCATACCAAAGTACGTTCTAAAGCCCTTAACCATCTATGACAATCTTCATCGGCTAAACTATTGTATTAACATAAATTTTGTGAAGTGGGGTATTTGCATTATGTATAGATATACAGAGACAAGTGACTGCTCAAAGATCACCATGGCCATTTACTCAGGGATGTCAGGTTATTCATTTAAAATTGTATAGTGTACATTATTGGTTATTGAACATGTATTGTGCTTGTCTACAAAGGTAAATTTTGTAAACATGTGCCAAAATATTGCAACAGGACTATAATTACCCTTGATTGCTCTATTTCTGTACAAGAATCAGGACCGGCCACCAATTCAGATAGCGTCACCCTGCCATCTGTCAGTAAATATATTTTGGTGTTACTGTTTCCATCTGGTGGCGAAGAAACTAAAAATAAAAGCAATATGTTTTTGTTGTTGTTGGAATGCACTTAACCCACTACAAGTGGGCAAAAATTAAGACATGTCCACATTCAAAGATGCTGCAGCAGACAATAACCAGTGAACCAAATTTTACATTAATGGCCTTTCTGGGTAAAAAACATTGTGGTAAATGTCACGAGCAATTTCTTCATTTTAAAATGTACATAGACAAGATGATTATCAAGATTTTCTTCTTTTGTCACGTTTTTCAAAGCATTTTCTGTTAGGGGCATCAGAACCAGGTCTTGCTTGGGAAAAGGTCAGAGATTTCCATTATTTTGAGAATCATTTCTTCAAAACACTCATTGAAAATTTATTTAAGGATGACAACAGTTACATGCACATACAGACCTTTTCCAGCCCCCAGTATAGCAGCCATACACATTTTGAGTCCTCCATACATGGGAGAAGGTCCTTCAAGTCTCACACAGTCTGGAAACATAAAAAAATAATTGAAGATGATAGAATTGGTGTTGATAAAGCCATACACATTTTGAGTCCCGCATACATGGGGGATGGTCCTTCAAGTCTCACACAGTCCGAATAAATGAGAAAACAAGAACATTAACCTTCTCCCAATCTGCAAAAAAGTGGGGTTGTCCTATTTAAAAGTGGTTGCAGCTTACAAAATTGATGTTACTAAAGATCAGATTTCTGTACAATATAGCACAGAAAATATTGAGGCAAAAGGAGAAAATGCTGGTTATCAGCATTTTCTTTTTTTGCCTCAATGTTTTCAAAAGCATTTTAATATAAGGGACATCAAAACCAGGTCTTGTTTGGAAAGGGTCCGATCCCAAATGATGAAATGTTAGACTAGTCCAATTTGGAAACTGCTATAGATGAAAGAATTGGGTGTTGATAAAGCTATAGAAATTTTTAGTCCCCCATACATAGGTGAAGGTCCTTCAAGTCTCACACAGTCTGAATATATAAGAAAATAAATGTTGCAAAAAATGCCAATTTTTAACAAAAGGACATAGCTAATTTAAAAATCAACAAGCCTCGCTCTGCCATGCACACATTTTTTCAATAAATCTAAAGTTCACAACCATGTATTGAAGACAGTCACTCAAAGTACATTCCTGTAAGGTTTCGTTCAACTTTGCCCTGTAATTGTTTCTTTAACCCTTTCCCAAACGCCAAAATTTTAGGGTGATCCACTTCAAAAACTGCCACAACTGACAAAATGGATGTTATTAAAGATAGGATTTATGAAAAATATGACAAAGAAAATATTGAGATAAAAGGAGACACTGCTGGTTATCAGCAGTTTCTTCTTTTGTTTCAATGTTTTCCCAAGCCATGTCTATCAGGGACGTCAAAACCAGGTCTTGTTTGGGAAAGGGTTAAAGAATTTTCTCTTGATCTCGTTAAGTCTGATAAGCCCTGCCCTGCCACGACCACATTTTCGACTGAATAAAGAATTTGCGAACAAATATTGTAACGAGTCACCCAATGATCATTCCTGCCAAGTTTGGTAACAAATCGCCAGATGGTTAAGATGAAGAAAATTTTTGAAGAATTATCTAACGATTGCTTGAAGTCTGATAAGCCCCACCCTGCCAAGCCCATGTTTTTCACCCAATCAGATATTCATGAACATGTGTTGAAGAGAGTCTCTCAATGGACATTCCTGCCAAGTTTGATTTAAATTGGCCAAATAATTGATTTTTAAAGATTTTTCACATGATTTCTCTATGTCCAAAAAGCGCCGCCCTGCCACGCCCACAATTTTTTATGAATAAAAAATTCATGAATAAGTTTTAAAAAAGGTCACCAAAGGAACATTCCTGCCAAGTTTGCTTAGAATTGGCCAAGTGGTTAAGGAGAAGAAGATTTTTGAAGAATTATCTAACAATTTCTCGAAGTCTTATAAACCCCGCCCTGCCACGCCTAAACCCTGCCACGCCTACAATTTTCACCTATTCAAAAATCATGAGCATGTGTTGAAAACAGTCACTCAAGGGACATTTCTGCCATGCTTGGTTCAAATTGGCCTGATAATTGATTCTTAAAGAATTTTCACATGATTTTTCTAAGTCTGATAAGCCCCGCCCTGCCACGCCCACAATTTTTGACGAATCAAGGATTCATGAACAAGTTTTGAAAAGGGTCACCCAAGAAACATTTCTGCCAAGTTTGGAAAGAATTGGCCAAGTGGTTAAGGAAAAGAAGATTTTTGAAGAATTATCTAACGATTTCTCGAAGTCTTATAAACCCCGCCCTGCCACGCCTACAATTTTCACCCAATCAAAAATTCATGAGCATGTGTTGAAAACAGTCACTCAAGGGACATTTCTGCCAAGCTTGGTTCAAATTGGCCCGATAATTGATTTTTAAAGAATTTTCACATGATTTTCACCCGCCCTGCCAAGCCCACAATTTTTGACGAATCAAAAATTCACGAACAAGTTCTGAAAAGGGTCAAGGGTCACCCAAGAAACATTTCTGCCAAGTTTGGAAAGAATTGGCACAGTGGTTAAGGAGGAGAAGATTTTTGAAGAATTATCTAATGATTTCTCGAAGTCTGATAAGCCCCGCCCTGCCACGCCCACAATTTGTGACGAATCGAAAATTCATGAACAAGTTTTGAAAAGGGTTACCCAAGAAACATTTCTGCCAAGTTTGGAAAGAATTGGCCCAGTTGTTAAGGAGGAGAAGATTTTTGAAGAATTATCTAATGATTTCTCGAAGTCTGATAAGCCCAGCTCTGCCACGCCCACATTTTTTGACAAATCAAAAATTCACGAACAAGTTTTGAAAAGGGCCTCCCAAGAAACATTTCTGCCAAGTTTTGAAAGAATTGGCCCAGTGGTTAAGGAGGAGAAGATGTTTAAAGAAATTGTTGACGACGGACGACGGACGAAGGACGACGGACGCCGGAGAGTGACTGACCCTAAGAGCTCCCCTTGAGCTCGTTGAGCTCAGGTGAGCTAAAAAGAAGAGTGATGCCAATGCTAACACTATGGCTGTGACATTACCTCCAATAAAGTCTCAGCTTGCTAAAAAGGGACAGGCTTGAGTTAAAAACCTTACCTAGTGCTGATAGAACCTCAAAATATTCGTATGTCAGATGCTTGTGAACTTTGGTTTGTTTTCCAAATGTTACCAGGGCAACATGCTCATAATTGCCATCTGTGTTTGTCATAACTTGAAGCTCTGAAATAAATATGGGCAACATTTTAACATACTTAGGCAAATTCATCGTTTTTCTATTAACTCTATCCCAAATAAGACACATCTAATAGTTAGACAAACATTGAGTTGACTTTTGAGCACTCCCACCTCTGGTATGTCTCATCCTTACTTTTGACACAAGCCACTTTGTTGTTTGTATTTCCTTTCAACTTTGACAACACTGAACTTTTGATGTCTGGAAAAGGATTAAATATGCAAGTCCTTGTATTATAGGCAGAAGAACAAATAATAGGGTGGTCACACTTTTTTCCAAAAGTATTCCAGCCCCTACAAAATATATAACAGCTTACAGAGAATATTGAGAGAAACATAAAACTGGTTGAATTGTGAAAATCGGACATTGCGTTGTGGAATAAGGCTTATTCAGATTTTTACAAAGGGGAGATAATTCTGCCGAATTAGTTATTGTTTATTTTTCAAAGAACTTAAACAAATTATATATCATTTTCAAGGTCTGAATGAGAGGAACTCAAAACTGCTTACGTTTTTAAAATCGGACATTTAATAAAATAGTTACACCCCTTTGAAGTTTTACAAAGGATGAAATTATTCTACCAAACAATTTAGTTCTTCAATTTCTACCCAACAACAATTATATAAATATTTGTTACATTATTTCAACCCTTCCCCGAACAAGACATGATTTTCACGATCATATATGAAAAGATTTTGGAAAACATTGAGACAAAAGAAGAACATGCTGATAACCAACATTTTCTCCATTTGCGTAAATATTTTCTGCGCTTCGTTGAGCGCATATCATTTCCGTGTCATTGCCTCGGATAAAAACAAGATTTTATGACATATAAAATAGGAATTTCGAACAAAAAAAATAATTCAAACTTTCAAGTGATCGATTATTAACATTATATCTCTGGTTCGTGAAGAAATAGGCTTTCAAAACATTGACCCAAAAGAGCACCATGTACATTTGAACATGTCCATTTTGCAACCTCTAAATTCAATCTAATTTTTGGCTGCCTCACCCTTTCCCGAACAAGACCTGGTTAGACCTGGTTTTGACGTCCTGAACGGATTTTATTGAAGGTGAAAAGATTGAGGCGAAAGAATCTTATTTTCTTTTACACTCATTCTGTCGCCTGTCACAGCTTTCGAGTTGGATGACCATACAGTTTTACTGTTTGGGAAAGGGTTAAATGGATGTTTAGGAAGCCCATGAGAAACGCCGATTTTGTAAATCCCTTTGGACTGAGCACGAAGTGCTCAAGATGAGCTATTGAGGTCACTCACCGTCCGTCCGTCTGTTCGCCCATAATTCCTTGAAACACCTCCTACTCCTTAACCATTGGGCCGATTTTGACAAAACTTTACAGGAATGTTCCTTGGACGATCATATTCAAAGAATATTTGCGATTTTTTGATTCGTAAAAAAATATGGGCGTGGCAGGGCAAGGCTTATCGAACTTTGAGAAATCATGATATCATTCATTCTTAACAAATCAATCATTCAGCCAATTTCAACCAAACTTTGCAAGAATGTTCTTTGAGTCACTGTCGTCAACATTTATGAATAAATTTAGGATGAATGGAGTTTAGACAGAAATTATCGATAAATCGCGGGGAATTGAAAAACACTTCCCATTGTTAAAGCCTTTGCGCTTGAATGCGCTAAGCTAAAAGCACATGTTTTATTATTTGAATAGATAGGATGTTGAAGAACATATATAGGCTTTTCTAGGCTTTTCTGCTGCATAGTTACTGCCATTTGAAGCTGAGTAAAATGACCTATTTTGAATACCTAATCATTGACTCATAATTCATCGGTTCATCGTATTTACATACACCGATTAATAAATCTATTTTCCCTCTTTAATTTGATATAAGATTTATGAAAATCTGTTAAGAAATGGCAGTGCCAAAGCAATTTTATCACACATACCCACGCGTCCTTCTAAGGTAACGACCAAGTTCAAACAAAGAAACGCAGAGTTGACCCACTTTTTCAAATAGAGATTTAACACGAAAAGATAGTGTATAAGGTAAAAGTATTTTATCATAATAAAGTATAACTATTTAGCTTTAAGTTTTTACACACTTTTTGGCAATTTAATGTTTTATTTAGGCTGAAAATGCTGTTTGTAAATTACTCGTTTTTACATAGAATCAGATAGAGGCAGTGTTTTTAAAACGAGACTGTGACCACACTACAAATAAGGGACTAACATCTGGCAAAAGAAGAGATTTCTAAAATACTTATAGAAAGATCTTGATTGATAAATTTGATGGCACAGAAAGACATTTGCTTGACAAACCAGACATCACTTAGAATGTTAATAACAACATCTTGGGCCAAAATGATTGTGCCATCTGGCATGAATGATACTGTCTATACACAGATTGATTCTTTGGGAGAAGTTTGTGCTCACCCGAAATGTTCATAGAGTTTGAGAAGAGCTGATTGTCAATAACCTTTGAAAAAAATGATAGGTTGCTAACAGGATTATAGTTTGAAAGCACACATTCAATTCAACTTTTTTCAGCAGTGGTCTCACTACTGCATGTTTAATTTCTCTTCTTTCCAGAACAAGTTTCCAAAAACCACTACAGAAATCTTATTAGTAGGTAATTGCCTGTGCAATTTTCTACCCCTTGAAAGAAAACATTGAGACAAATTATGATACAATGATTCTAATTCTGAAGCAGGCTAAACTTCCGTCCTTTGGGATATGTTTTATCAATTAACCCATTCCTTTAAATTAATGCTTTTTGATGCTCAACATAATGAAATCTTTGGAAAACAATTGTGGAAAATTCCCATTAAGTTTTCTACCCAGAAAGACCGAATGCCAAATTTGATTAACTCGAAATTGTATTTTACAACATCTTTGAATTTGGACCACCCTAAAACTCTGTCGTTTGGGAAGGGATTAAGATTGTCCTTACCATTGATGTGAGTCTCTATAAACCATTTAGCCTTTAATATGGCCTCCCCCTTCATGGATGAGGAAGTATCGAGACAAAATATGGTGTCTGGGCCATTGTGGCGTAATTCTCGTGCTATCCGACCCTTCTTCATTTCCTGATTCGCTAGATCACTCCATCTGTCAATGTGTATTGTTACCCTTTTGTCTGAAAATATACATAAACAAGTTGTGTCTGTGAAACATAAATGTCCCCGAAAAGGCCAATGTTAAATTTTCATGTTAAGTTTTGGACTGTCACTGACGTACAATGTTAAACAATTATACTCACTTGAAATTGTCGAAAGAGACACCCTTGAATTTGGTCAAGTCTAAAATTTTACCATTGATAAACCTGATACTCCAGAGAAAAAATAGCTTTGATAATTCTTATATCAAAAAAGACAAAAATTGTTGACACTTTTCTTGCGAAAGGCACAAAGAATGGCCTTTTGGATAAACAACAATTTCTTCTTTTGCCTCAATATTTCCTCTGTTTTGTTTGTTTTACACTTTTCAGCAGCTTTAAAATTGGTAGAGTCCAAATTGATGCTGTTTGGGAATGGATTAATTCTTTCCCAAGCGACAAAAAATAAGGTGATCCAATTCAAAAGCTGCTGCAGACGAGAAAAGAGATGTTAATTAAGGTAGGATTTGTGCACAATACAGCATAGAAAATAGCGAGGCAAAAGAAGAAAATGCTGATCATCAGCATTTTCTTCTTTTTGCCTCAATGTTGTCATTAGCCTTATCTGGTAGGGATGTCAAAACCAGGCCAGGTATATTCTCATGAGAACATGCTCAACTTCAAAGGGATACTCTCTGACGTTGAAGGGTATTCGATTGAAGTTCACATGGATTTCGTGCGATTTGAGTACAGTGCTCAGATTTGAGCATGAGAACGTACTTAACTTTTTTCGAGAAACCGGGGCCAGGTCTTGTTTGGGAAATGGTGAAAAAGCTGAACAACTTACTCTCAATTAATAGTCTTTTCTTATGTCTCTTGTTACTGGCATCCAACTCAATCAAGTCAGTGTTGCCTCTTTTGCCACTTTTGTCTTCAGCTTTTTCATCTAGTTTAGAAGATGATTTAATATTCAAATAGATTAAAAGACGATTATCATGAGCTGCACTAGTTTTCTTCCGCCGAAATCCGTCACGTTTTCTCACATATAAAGGATCTTGGAGAACCTTTGAAAGATCCGGAACGATGAGAGTTTCCTCGGTATTGTCAGAAATGTGGAAAGTCTGATCTATTTTTGAAGATTCACCACCATTTTCACCAACTATTTCCTCCTTTGATGATTTTGCAGCAGGTCCCTGTACAGTCTTTTCTTCCCCTGAATTATCTGAATCATGTCCATGCAAATTTGAATTATCTGAGTTTTCCTCTTTTACTTGTCCATGTTGTGTTTTATTTGATGATCTATCTCTGTTTATAATTTGATGTCCTTTTGATTTTCCATCACTTGTTGATCTTCTTCCTGGAGTTTGCTCTGTCCTCTGTGACACTGTATTGCTTGATTCAACATGTTTAGGTGCATCTGGCACAGTTCTAAATTCAGCTTTTGAATCTGTAGACTGTCCAACAATCGTTTGTTTTGGATTTTTATCACTTTCATCCCTATACAAGGTTTTTTCATCCAACTTGGATGTAGCTAATACTGCTTTTGAACCTACTGATTGAGCTCCATTGGTCTTAGGTGCATGTCCATCAATGGTTTGTCCATGTGTGTTATCCGCACGAGATGTCTGTGTTTCTGGAGATTGACATTGATTGTCTAACAAGTTTGTATCATCTTTGGTATTGTTTTCTACCTGAGTGATTGCTTCAGTTTGACTCTTGGTAGCTGTAAGATAATAAACATTTTTTATTTCATAAACCTTTCACCAGATGGTCAAATTTTAGACTTCTTCAAATTCAAAGATGATACAGACAACAATTTCAAGTGAATGGAATTTCTCATTTCTTAGTGATTTTGGGTAGAAAACATTGTGGGAAATAAAGAAATTGCTTGTCACAAGCAATTTCTTTATTTTCCACAATGTTTTCCAAAGCCTGTTTTTCATTTAGGGCTTCAAATTGTGTCAATGTGTGGTAATGGGTTTATGTTAGACAATACAGTTTTACCAAATACTACCAGATTTGGATATCCCATTGGTCTTAGGTGCATGCCCATCAATGGATTGTCCATGTGTGTTATCCGCAGGAAATGTCTGTGTATGTGAAGTTTGACATTGATTGTCTAAAATGTTTGTATTTTCTTTGGCATTATTTTCTTCCTGAGTAATTGCTTCAGTTAAATTCTTGGTAGATCTAGCTGTATGATAAATAAAACGGAAAAAATAAGATAAATAAATAAATAAAGCTCCTGTGTCACAATGTACACAAATGTGACCCGTCACGCTAAAAGGGACCTTATATCCGAACTACAAAAGTCCTAATTTTAACAAACTTGTCAGACTCACCACAGGTCAACCAGATCCCGTATGCGCAAAATGAACATATAGTAAGACAGGGAAAACATTCCGGATTTAGAAAATTACATACAAGTGAAAAGTGTCGGTCCTAGCCTGGCTGCGCGGACTGCGCAGACTGACTAGGGTCGAAACTTTTCACACTTGTCATAAGGTCCCTTTTAGCGTGACGGGTCACAAATATTTCGACTGCTGAACGCAATACTGGTCTAAGTCACTTTTTGGCCAAAATGAGTTTTTGTCATCAATGTCAGTGTTTATCATAGGTGCATATACTGACAAAATTTTAGAGTTGAATACAAAAAGGTTTTCGAGATATTCAATAATTCCATATAAGTCTATCTCAATAGTTAAAACTAATTCCCTGCAATACTAGTCTAAGTTGACTTGGACTAGTATTGCTGTGAAAATATGTATGAAACTGCTCCAAAGTTTGATTGCAATACTAATCTATGTTTCTCATTTTGTTCTTTTTAGTGTGACTATTCGTAGAATATGGGGCTATTCTAGTCACCAGGGTGTTGGTGTTTGTGCTGGCGTAATGCTTTGGTTTATTTTTCACATGCAAGTTTGTCAAATCTCTGTGTCTACAAATGCTATTACTCTGAAAATTTGCACATGCCTCCGTGACCATAATATCAGCTTCTAGGCAAAGATTCATTGTCCTAACATGTAATTTAGTGGGATTTTTAACCTTTTGAACATAATTTTTTATGCCGCCGTATCAAAAGATCTAGAGATGGGGATGCATATTGTTTTACTCCTATCCGTCTGTCTGTCAATCTGTCTGCCTGTTTGTCTGTCATTCCGAAACTTAACATCGGTATTTTCTCAACAAGTTTCAGACATACAAAGCCCAAATTTGGTAGGTAACCTTCTTACAATGATATTTATCCAGTCCATGCAACATGACCTTTCTCAAGGTCATCCTTTAATCCTTATCAACCCTTAACATTCAAATTAATGTGAAAACTTAATGTTGGCATTTTCTCCAAAAATATTGAACATAACTTTCTTTCAATGATAGCTATCTCCTTGTGCAATATACCTACCTCAAGGTCATCTTTTAACCCTTATCAACCCTTAACATGCAAGTTAACATGAAAACCTTAAGTGGAAACTTAACATTGACATTTTCTTTACAAGTATTACACAAACAACTCAATAATAGGCATTTATATAATTCCAGGCTTAAGGTCATCGATATAGGCCAAGGTCATCCACGTTGGCCAAGGTCATAGTTTAAAAAAAAATAGCTATTTCGGGGGCGTTTCTGTTTCATGAACACATCTTGTTGGAAAGTGTTTACGTGCAACTTCCATGATATATCTGTAATAACTTTTTTTTCTGTAATAGCTTTTGCTTTCAAACTTTACACATGCATCTGCAACCATGATAACAGCTTCTACACGGCCGCTTATCTACTAAATCACAACATTTTGTTGTGTATGAAAAAAAGTTTAGAGGATATCCGGTTGGCAGTTAGAGGAGCCGACAAATCGGCGGGTGAAAGGTGAGTCTCGTCTCTTAATCGAAATGTTCTTGTTTCAAGCTCGAAAATCAAAAATCGGAGAATGTCATACAACCCTTTATTCATTTTCACATATTTGTGAGCCCCATCCAAACCCCGATTCCCAGAGATTGAAAGGGAATTCATTTTCTCCCGTTGCAAGGGTAGCCCCAATATTGACATTTCGTCAATCCTGATGAGCGTTTGTCCACTTTCTGAGGATGAATGGCCCAAAACATGTGTGTTTTATAAAATAGTTGTACGTAAATTACATCGTGCAAACAATATTTTAATAACTTACTGTCGATCTTTGAAGAAAATCAGTTCTTCCGGTCAGTTTGTGCGTTAGAGGATAGGTTGTGAGTAAGAGGATAGGTTGTGATTTAGAAGACGGAATGCATTCATCGCATTCAATACCATTTGTCATTGTTTATATGCGAATTAAGCCAAACCGAAATACTCTCATTACTAGACTAGTCTTGTCCAAAGATTAAACCCTTATTTCGCTTAAGAATCACTCTGTCATTTTTATTTGACAGAGTACGAGTTCATTGTGATATGATATAGAAAACCCCTTTTTACACGCCAGTTATATGTATCATATTACATTATCTCATCTAAATGAATGTAAGGTTCTTATGCATAATAGATTTATAACAAAGTTTGATACATTCACTATCCTTTGTGTTTCTTTCTGTTTGTCTGTACTCTGTGCGTCTTCATGTGAACTTTTAAACTATTCAAAGTAAATACTGTGCAATATTCCAACCATTTTTGTATGCTCTAAAGTAGAATCTAGCCTCTTTAAAATATAATGCGTAAGAAGTGGAAAAACCGGAGACAATAAAGACGTGTCAAAAATACAGGCCTGTAAATCTTGTTTATCCATAGATCTTCTTGTTTATTGATTCAATATGTTTGAAATTAAGTCATCAATCATATAGGCCTACAAGTTGCTGATTAACAGTAATCTCTTCTTTTGTGCCAATACTTTACAATCCCTTTCTAATAAGTACGTTATACCATGCCTTGTATGAGAAAGGGTTAAAGAATCCCATTTACACATCATGTAAAAGCAACGGAACAAGAGAAAGTTGATTTCCTTCATAAAGATTTCTTCAAAAATCCTATCCAATACAAGATATTTATTTTATAACTCCCTTGTAAAATAGTTTCGAAAACATCGAGAGAAAGAAGAAATTGTTGATTATCAGCCCTTCCCTCAATATTTACGCCCTCAAACATATACTTCTTACATCTGCAACTCTTTATAAATAAAGCAGTCCAAAATTGTGTCATTTTGAAAACACTTTTGAAAACACCCATTACCAAATTGGCTAAATATTTGACTTTTCCGAAGCAAAAGATGTAGCAGACAAGAATATCAGGTATATGAAATTTTAAAAAGAGAACGCACAAACGCCCTCTTAACTTAAATTTTCATTTTAAATTATCACATGCAGATGGACAGACAAGCAGACAATGTTAAATTAGTTAAATGTTTAAATGTTAAACTGATGTATCAATTTACTGGGCGTAAAAAATACGTTATGCCATTTCACTCACCCTTTGATAATAGACATATCACATAGAGTATTTCGTTTTGGCTTAATTCGCATATAAACAATGACAAATGGTATTAAATGCGATGAATGCATTCTGTCTTCTAAATCACAACCTACCCTCTTACTCACAACCTATCCTCTAACGCACAAACTGACCGGAAGAACTGGCTTTCTTCAAAGATCGACAGTAAGTTATTAAAATATTGTTTGCACGATGTAAATTACATACAACTATTTTATAATACACACATGTTTTGGGCCATTCATCCTCAGAAAGTGGACAAACGCTCATCAGGATTGACGAAATGTCAATATTGGGGCTACCCTTGCAACGGGAGAAAATGAATTCCCGTTCAATCTCTGGGAATCGGGGTTTGGATGGGGCTCACAAATCGACTGCTGAACGCAATACTAGTCTAAATCATTTTTCACCATTTTTCAGGAGAAGGAAAAAACATTCTCATTTTGTCAAAACTGGATGAAATGATCCGAATTTTTTATATTATTTCATCTGATAGACAAGATTAAATTATATTTATTACATTTTTCATTCAAGTTAATGATAAAAGAGAAATATGATTTTGTTGACTTAGCTTAGTATTGCAGTCAAATATCAGCAGTTTTGAAATCAGAATTTGAATGCAATACTGGTCCAAGTTGATATAGACTAATATTGCATGCAAAAATTGAATACATGAGACAAAATTACTGATTGCAATACTATTCTATGTTTTATTCTCCTTTGATTGCACTAGTTTGTAAGCAACATAGATTAGTGTAACCCTTTTTAGCATGACTATTCATAGAATACGGGGTTTAGTTTGGTCAACCAAGTGTCAGTGTTGGTGTTTGTATCAGCGGTTTTGGTTATGTTTTAACCTGCAAGTGTCATTTCTGTTCTCACTCGTGCTATTGCTCTGAAACTTTGTACATGCTTCTGTGACCATAATATCAGTCTTTAGGCAGAGATTC
Source organism: Fragum sueziense (assembly GCA_963680895.1). Lineage (NCBI taxonomy): Eukaryota > Metazoa > Mollusca > Bivalvia > Cardiida > Cardiidae > Fragum > Fragum sueziense. The sequence continues at coordinate 48,231,498 of OY804598.1, read as the reverse complement.
ATTACTCTGACAATTAATTTAATGGAATATCCCTTTTCAAACTTAAAAAATAAAGCTTAATTTTTTGTGTGCAATTTGTCATACATCTGTAATAACTATGTTTCTGATGGAGATATGCCTTTCAACTGTGACCATGATATCAGCCTCTAGGTGTAGATCCTACTCTGATATGTAATTAAGTGGATTTTTAACAGTTTTCAAAAAAAATCCGATTGTCAAATCCAGGTCTTGTTCGGGAAAGGGTTAAATTATAAAAGAAGAAGAAAATAGGAATTGGGAAATTTAAAACTTACAGGATAAGCTTGTAAAAACATCTTAATCATTTAATTTCATGCATTTACATAAAATGTGTTGTAATGTAAATGTATACCTCACGAGAAATGGCAGAGCAGCCCATGCTAATCGAATGGAATGCTCTTCCAGGTCGATTCTCGTCCGCTATAATGTAAATTAATTATGTTTATATAATGTCATTAGTAGCCCATTGGTATAGCTCACAATAATTGAATTGGCAGAGCAGCCCTAGCCAATAGGCTGGGATGATCTGTCAGGTCATTTATCGTGAGGTATACCAGTTGTGGAACAATGTTTGCCCAAGTCTGTTTGTTTACACTTTTTGTCTGGGTCATACATCCTTTAAGGGTGGGTTATTCATATATATCAATTTAATACATGAAATTCGTAATCATATTATATTATATCATTTCATAACTGCCTGGGATAACATTGAACTGTGTATACTAGTACAGAGGGCATCCTTTTTAGCTCACCTGACCACAAAGTGCTCAAGTTGAGCTATTGTAGTAAGTTAATGTCCATCATCCATCTGTATGTCTGTCTGTCCGTCAACAATTTGTTGTTTACATTCTAGAATCCACAAATATCATTCAACCTTTACCAAACTTGGACAAAACAAGACAAAAAAAGTATGGTCATTAGTTATCGAATGAGTTCGATTATAAGCCGGATCAGACCAGGAAATCCAGAGTTATGTGCCCTTGAATGTCAAAAATAGCTAGTTTTGACTTTGTTTACACTCTAAGATCTACAAAATTAATATTTATCAATCAAGGCAACACTTGGACCAAACATTGAGAACCATTTGATATCAGAAAAGTTTCATTTTGATCGAATTAGAAAGTCATGAGTTATCTGCCCTTGAATTTGATATAAAAGTGGTTTCCACTGTTTTCGACTTTTTTTACACTCTTGCATCTGCAATTATTGACCATTCAAGACAAAACTTGAACACAATGTTCTTAATGATATTATCTCAGATGTGTTTGACTTTCATTTTGCAGTTATGAGTTATACAACCTTGAATTTGACAAAATTGCTGTTTACGACTATATTTACACTCTAGCATCTTTAATTATTGACCATTTAGACTATACTTTGACAGTGACATTGACACACTGTTGTTAATGATATTATACTGGATGTGTTTGTCTTTCCTTTTAAGGTTATGAGTTATCTGCCCTTGAATTTGACAAAATTGCTGTTTTCGACCTTGTTTACACTCTTAGACATCTTCAATTATTGACCAATCAAGACGAAACTTGGACACAACTTTGGTGACAATAAGATGCAGTGTATCAGATGAGTTTGATTTTCAATTTGATTGGACCAGAAAGTCATGAGTGAATGATGTGACTGCGAATTTTACAAAATTTGCGTTTTCGACTTGGTTTTTACTGTTACAACTACAAGTAATGACCAATCAAGACAAAACTTGGAAACACTGTTGGTGACCATAAGACTAAAATTTCAGCATAATCAGAGTAGAACTTCATGAGTTATCTGCCCTTGAATATGACAAAATTGCAGTTTTCAACTTTGTTTACACTCTATCACTCTCAAGGTGGAGATTGTGCATTATGGGATGGGTACCGTATACAGACAAATTTGCCCCGCTTCATGTATGAAATTGTGCAATAACTTTCTTATTTTTGCGTCAATTTTCAAGTGGTTTGTTGCATGTACACTGACTCATTGAGATCTTTCCTCAGATATATGAATTGTTTGTGGAATCCTTGTACTTTTTCGAAAAAATTGATCCCAACCCAGCAGAAAAACGACAAAAAATTCAGATCGTTTTTGTGGTCAGTTAGGATCAATTTTTGGGAAAAGTACAAGATGTTTTCAAATATGTCATGCATTTAAGGAAAGCGCTCTGTAAATTGACTCAGAATTAAGAAAGTTATTGCAAAAATTCTTACCAGAAGTGGGATTAATTTGGTCGTAGTTGTTAACATTTCGCTTTCTGGTCGGTTGGGACAATATTTTGGGAAAAGTACCTAGAGTTTTCTTACAAGCTATTTATCTGATGAAAGTTGAATAAGGAGGGTACATGCAACAAACCGTTTGAAAATTGATGCAGAAATAAGGAAGTTATTGCAAAATATCTTACCAGAATCGAAATTTATTTGTATGTAGTCGTTATCCATCCCATGATGCACAATCTCCACCTTGCTCTGTCAACCAGAAATATTGACCAATCAAGATGAAACTTGGAAAGAATGTTGGTGACCATAAGATCTTGGATGATCTTGGATGAATCTGAGTTTCTGTATAATCAAAGTAGAAATAGCAAAGTATCATCTTTAAGTGAGCGATTTAGGACCATCATGGTCCTCTTGTTTATTTATCTTTTGACATTTTGCAGATCTCTGCTGAGATAAAATCAGTCTTGTCTTGATATAATGATTTCAATTATTCAATATTGTAAGTCAGAATAAGTCAGAAGAATATTCTGCTTAGATGCATATCAGAGTAATAGTACTATTATTTACTCATCCCTGTTACTGTAGCTAATTATGAGAGCTTACTAAAGCTTTATTACTCCTTACTAATCACTTTTGAGGTTTACTGGGAAATTATCATATGGCACCTATAAAAACATATTTTGTTTGATAATGTTACACTATTCTTGCATATTTCAAAATAATTTGCCCTTGAATAATATTATGCTTATTGGTGAACAAGGATGATTTCTCTTAAAAGTGTACTTGAGGAAGATTAGAACTCAAGTAGAAAATGTTATGAAGTTTTATGCATACAAAAAAGAAAGTGAAAACGTTTTGTTTAACATTGTGACTGCTTTCCTTGCCTAGTATATTTCTTCATAGAACTATGTATAAAAAGAGCTGTCTCTTGACAGCCAAGCGCAACTATCAAGTACTAGATATTGAAAAGTTCTAAGTTTGAAAAGGGTTAAATTCCATTAAATTAAATGCCAGAGTAACGAATCTTTTGCCTAGAGCCTGATATCATGGTGACAGGAGCATGTGCAAATTTTGAAAGCAATAGCTATTACAGAAAAAAACGTTATCACAGATATAACTATGAAAGTCTGTAAGAGTAAAAATTCAACTAAATTAGATGTTGGAGTGATGAATCTTTGCCTAGAGACTTATATTATGGTCACAGAGTCATGTGCAAAGTTTCAGAGTATTAACATTAGTAGAAACAGAGATTTGAAAAATGTACACGTGAAAACTTAACCAAAGCATTACGCTAACAGCGATGCCTGGGTGACTAGAATAGCCCTCACCACATTATATGAATAGTCGTTCTAAAAAGCATCATGATGATGATACTATGTCATATATCAAAGTTAATAAGTAAATGAACTAGATTTTGCTCTGAACAACCAATAAAAAATACAAAATTAGATACATAGATTAGTATTGCATTCCAACTTTGGTAGAGTTTTGTACATTTTTTCACTGCAATACTAGTCCAAGTCAACTTAGACTAGTATTGCAGGGAATGACTTTTAACAAATGAGATAGACTTTTATGGAATTATTGAATATCTCAAAAACCTTCTTGATTTCAACTATAAAATTTTGTCAGTATATGCACCTATGATAAACACAAACATTGATGACAAAAACTCATTTTGGCCAAAAAGTGACTTAGAACAGTATTGCGTTCAGCAGTCGAAATATGTGAAAATGAATAAAGGGTTGTATGACATTCTCCGATTTTTGATTTTCGAGCTAGAAACAAGAACATTTCAATTAAAAGACGAGACTCACCTTTCACCCGCCGATTTGTCGGCTCCTCTAACTGCCAACCGGATATCCTCTAAATTTTTTCTCATACACAACAAAATGTTGTGATTTAGTAGATAAGCGGCCGTGTTCTAGGCAAACATTTGTTACTCTGACATGTAATTGAATGGATCTTTTACCATTTTCGGACTTAGAATTTTTCACTATCCAACACTTGATAGTCAAGCTTGGCTGTCCTGAGACAGCTCTTGTTATTGAAATTCTCTGAGCTAAATATACAAGTGACAAGAGCCGTCAGAGACGGACAATGCTCCCCGAATAAGGCTTTGTCACAATAAATGTATGCCATACAGAGCTAAGATTAAGCTAACAAACGATAAGCCCCCTTTTTCCATGACATACTTTTTATACGCAAATTTGAAGTAGTTTATTGTCAAGGGCATCTGATTTGCTACTCAAATATGAAATTTCATCAAATTCTGACCATTAGACTATGAGAAATTAGAGAAAAAGTGTATTTGACCTTAAGTCCCCTTTTCCCATGATGAGGCCTCAAATCCAAAAACTGGGAAAAGTACATCGGCATTATGTCATAGGGAGTTCACATGGTAAGTTTCATTTGATTTGGCCCAAGGGTTATAGAGAAATCGCTTCGGACGGACGGACGGACGGACGGACGAAGCGGCGACTATATGCTCTCCCTTCGGGGAGCATAATTCGGGGAGCATAAAAATCAGGTTGCAATCAATCTGGAGTGTTGCTGCTACAGGCTTGATTAAACGATAATTTGTAAATATGACGTCTTATGTCATCCAAAACATGTTCAGATGGGATATAAGTTGAAATTATTTGAAGACCAAGGTTGCATCATAACATTTTTTTCAAATCTTTGGATACATTCTATTGCAACTGATTCTTGCAAGCTGTAGTGCAGTTGCTGCCAGTTTGTAGACATGTTACATGATAATGAGGGTACTGATCATCAGTAACATGGTAGAAACATTAGGCCCTGGTTTCTCGAAAAAACTTAAGTACATTCTCAGACTCAAATCTGAGCCACATGAACTTCAATTGAATACCCTTCAATGCTGTCCAGAGAGTATTCCACTGAAGTTGAGCATATTCTCATGAGTATGTACTTAATTCGAGAAACTGGGATCAGGTCTGGTCACAAGGTATCAACAGATAAATCCATTACTATACTGAACCTCAGAAAGAATGCACCACTTTTTCTTGTTTTATATTTTGTCAACAAAACCATTTAATTTGTTGACACAGTATTATTCGGTATCCGCTGGACACTAGGTATGCACACAAAACGAAACTCATTCATGCGAGACGCTAGCCGTCTAAACTTGGTAAACGGCATGTGCCGCAGTATTGATCTTGTGCACAAACCAGCTAATCGGTTCATAGGGTACATGCAGTCGGTAACAGAAAGAAAACACCCAAACATTCAATTGGTTGGAAGATTTCGATGCGTTAAACAATGCCAAGACTTTCCACTGACACTGTAATAATGATATTTGGATGCTGCGGGCAATGATGACTTTACGAGTTATTGCACACTTGATGGGATTTCATCACGAGACTATTGGCTGGCTAACAGAACGTTTCCAACAAACTGGGACAGTGCTGGACTGCCTGGGAAGGGGTGCTTCAAAGGTCCCAACTGAAGATCAAAACAGGTACCCATGTTAAAGTACATTGACGCAGGGAGAATGGAGAGTCACGCCAAAGGCCAGAATACAAAATGTTATCAGTTCCATGCATCGACGAAGCACAGACTGTATTGCTCTGCAAAGTGGTTACACGCAGTACTGATTTTGTGACTTTCACTTTGGAGGGTAGTCACGTTTGCGAGCTCGTCACACTTGATTGCTTTAAGGTAGCAAAACATTTTTTTGACCAGAAACTAATAAACTGATATCAGTTCATGTTGTGGTCTTACAATTTGAAAAAGTAAAATAATAAAAAAGATATAGTGGAAATTATAAGCGGTGCGTTATTTCTGAGGATCAGTATATTAGAAATTGGACATTAAGACACAAGTTCAGAGCTATTGAATTAAAAATTTTGATAATGAACCTGGTTAATATTTGATAAAACTAAGGTCATCAGGTGCTTCTTTGGCGCGCGAAAAGGGTCTAAAGACTCGATAGCGCTGTACCTTCAATAAAACTAGAGGTATACCGTTAAAAATACCGGTAAACCGTCATATTTTTAACAGTACACCAATAAAATTATAGGTATACCTACAAAATAGGGGTAAACCGCCATTTCAATTGAAGCTATACCCATAAAAGTAACAGTGTACCGCCATTTCAATTGAAGCTATATCCATTAGAATAATGGTGTACCGCTAGAAATAATTAGCGGTTTACCCATAATTTAGAGGTACACCGTTATGAGTATAGCTTCAATTTAAATGGCGGTTTCCCTTATTTTGTAGGCATATATGCTATTCTATTTGAATTTTCAGTCTCAAATAAATTAAAGTGTTAGAGAAAGAGTATTTTCTAGTTATCAGTTATTGTAAATGTAAAAGGGAAATAATCCAAGATTGTTAAAGCTAAAGTTAGTGCCCTTGTACATGACACATCCAATGGTTGTCAGATATGTGAAGTTTTAATCAAATTGAGCCAATGGGTAACAGATTGGGAAATAATGACGCAATGATTCTTTTACATTCATTTGAACAACAAACTTCATGTTAGTGCATGAAATTAAACAAGTAGAATGCTTTTTTAAGCTTATCTAAGCTTTTCTAAGTTTTTAACATTTCCCAATTTCTATTTTGCACCATCTTTATAATCCAAACCTTTCCCTGAATTTGATGTCTATAAAGTAAAAGAACAAGAACTGTCATAGGACAGCAAAGCATGACGACTATCAAAGTCTGGATTGTGAAAAAAAGAGTCGTCCGCGGACAATGTAGCTCGCCTATATGGGAGCTTATCACAAAACAGGTCAAAGTCAAGATGTCAAAGGTCAAGGTCTCAAATGAAAGGTCTTTACAGGAGGCATGTATGTGTGCAATATAAAGGCTCAAATAGTGCCTAAGTTATAGGCTAGGTTAAAGTTTTTTAAATGTAGATCAAACTCCAAGGTCAAGGTCACAAGGTCAAGAGTCATGGTCCAAAATGAAAGGTCTTTACAGGAAGTATCCATGTGTGAAATATCTAGGCTCTTATCGATTATATTGCATGAGATATGGGCCAGGTTAAAGTTTTTCAAAAGTAGGCCAAACTCCAAGGTCAAGGTTACTAGGTCAAAGGTCATGGTCCCAAATAAAAGGTATTGGCAGGAAGTATCCATGTGTGAAGTATCAAGGTTGTATCTCTAATAAAGCCTGAGATGTAGACCAGGTTAAAGTTTTTCAAGACGCGGTGTGACGCTGACAAGACGCCAACACTGACATTAGCTCTCCGGAGTCCTGGCTCGCTAAAAAGAGTTAAAATTCTACTAAGTTAAATGTGAGAGTAATCATTCTTTGCCTAGAGGCTGATATATCATGGTCACAGAAAGATGTTCAAAGTTTGAATACAATAGCTCTGGCTGCACAAAGTTATACTACAGTTGCATGTAAAGACTTAACCAATAATTTTTTAAGTCCGAAAAGAGTTAAAATTCCAATTAATCAAATGTAAGAGTTATAAATCTTTGCCTAGAGGCTGATATTATGATCACAAAAGCATGTGCAAAGTTTCAGAGCAGTTATTATCATTAACAGAAGCAGAGATTATGACACTTGTACATAAAAACTTAATCAAAGCCAATGCTGAAATCAATGCAGATGCAGCTCGGGTGACTGTAATTGCCCCCTCTATTCTATCAATAGACACTAAAAATGCTTGGGAAAACATTGAGGTAAAAGAAGAAAATGCTGACAACCATTATTTTCTAATTTTGCTTCAATCTTTTGGATGCTTTACAGAGTATTTTTTTATATCTTCATAAACATCCATTTTGTCATCTACAGCAGCTCTCAAATTAAATCATCCAACTATTTTGTCGTTCAGGGAAGGGTTAAACTAATCTTTGTTGTGTACAAACTTTTGCAACAAAAGAAGAAAAAAAGATAGAATAGTATTGCAGTAAATAATTTTGTCACACTTATCCAATTTAGGCATGCAATACTATTCTAAGTATACTTAGACTAGTATTGCATTCAAAATGTGGGTTCAAAACTGCTAATATTTCCCCGCAATACTATGCTAAGTCAACAAAATAATATTTCTCCTTTATTTTGAATTTGATTGAAATATATAACATTTGTAATTTAATGTTGTCTATCAGATTGTATCATATCAAAAATTCAGACCATTCTATTTAGTTTTGACAAAATGAGAATGTTTTTTCCTTCTCCTGAAAAATCATGAAAAATGACTTAGACCAGTATTGCCTTCAGCAGTCGATTTAATGTTTATTTACTTTTGTTTTGTGATCTGCCACAGTTTTCAACTTTTATTGGTCTAAAATTTTGTTCCTTAGAAGTTGTTAACTTATTCCCACACACTGACCCTTTTTGATGACCCAAAAGATAATGGCTTTGGAAAACATTGTAGAAAATGAAGAATTGCTGGTGATAAGCAATTTCTTCATTTCCCACAATGTTTTCTACCTCAAAAACAAATTAAATTTCATTCGCTTGTCTTGAAATTTGGACCAGTGTAAACTTTTTGCCATCAGGTAATGGGTTAACTAAATTTAAGCACAGTACATTTATCTTGGGGCTGCAGCCATGGTGCAGTTGGTCCCACATCAGACTCTCACATGTTTGGTCCCAGATTCAATCTCCGGTAGCAACAAATATCCTTTTAGACAAAATCTTCTCCCATCAAGGGTTTGATATCGTGTGGGAGAGCAGTAATGTTAGAGGTTTGGTTAGGATGTTGTGGTATTACTTAGATTGAGAAATGACAGGAATCCATGGTTAGGTGCTCCAGCCACCTCAATATAACCATAGTAATTTAAAACATCGTTAACCAATTGCCAGACAGCAAAATTTTGAATTGTTACAATATGAAAGCTTCAAAGGTGTTGCAGGTGACAATTTCAAGTTGATGAAATTATAAAAATCTATCAATTTTGTGCTGGAAAACATTGTTGTAAATGAACAATTGTTACAAGCAATCTCTTCATTTTCCACAATGCTTTCCAAAGCCTTTATATTTTGGGGCATCAAAAGGCATCATTCTATGGAAACGGGTTAAACCCAAATTAACCCAATACCACACATTGACTCCTTTTGATTCCCAAAAAGGGAAAAAGGCTACAGAAACATTTATGGCAAGCAATTTCTTTATTTCCCACAATGTTTTCTATCCAGGATTACCATTCCATGTGAAATTTCATTCACTTGATATTGTTGTCTGCTACATCTTTGAATTTGGATCAGTCCAAATTTTATTCGTCTGGTAATGGGCTATACAAAGCAGTGGTTTTATCAAATAAACACTGACTTTTGGACAAACAATAGTTTTTGTCAGTGTAATTCAAAAACCTTGTAACTAATTCTTGTTTTAAACTACAGTTACATGATGTTATACCTACACCAATGATTCATCAATATATACTAGATGCCGAAGGGCAACATGTCGAGCCCGCTCATTTTGAAGAAAGAAGACCATACCTATGTCTACAGCTGTCATTACAATGGCGTTGTAAAAGTGGGGACAAAATAAGTTGGAATGATGGGGATCATGGTGAGACAGTTTATTGTTCACAAAATATTACATGTCTATGTATTTATAACGAGATACCAGAATGGATTAATTTGAGTATACATATGTGACCCGTCACGCTAAAAGGGACCTTATGCTAAGTCCATAGACCCGTCACGCTAAAAGGGACCTTATGCTAAGTCCATAAAACCAAATTACATTTGACCTCAAAGTTTGACCTTGACCTTTGAGCTTGGAATCTGGTTCTTGCACGCGACACTCCGCCTTACTGAGCTTGACATTTGTGCCAAGTTAAGGAATGGCCCGGACAAGCAAAAATCAACTCATTTTTTACATTTGACCTCAAAGTTTGACCTTGACCTTTCATCTTGGAATCTGGTTCTTGCACGCGACACTCCATCTTACTGAGCTTGACATTTGTGCCAAGTTATTTCTGAATCCCTCCATCCATGGTGAAGTTATGGCCCGGACAAGCAAAAATCATCTCATTTTTGACATTTGACCTCCAAGTTTGACCTTGACCTTTGAGCTTGGAATCTGGTTTTTGCACGCGACACTCCGCCTTACTGAGCTTGACATTTGTGCCAAGTTATTTCTGAATCCCTCCATCCATGGTGAAGTTATGGCCCGGACAAGCAAAAATCATCTCATTTTTGACATTTGACCTCCAAGTTTGACCTTGACCTTTGAGCTTGGAATCTGGTTCTTGCACGCGACACTCTGCCTTACTGAGCTTGACATTTGTGCCAAGTTATTTCTGAATCCCTCCATCCATGGTGAAGTTATGGCCCGGACAAGCAAAAATCATCTCATTTTTGACATTTGACCTCCAAGTTTGACCTTGACCTTTGAGCTTGGAATCTGGTTCTTGCACGCGACACTCTGCCTTACTGAGCTTGACATTTGTGCCAAGTTATTTCTGAATCCCTCCATCCATGGTGAAGTTATGGCCCGGACAAGCAAAAATCTTCTCATTTTTGACATTTGACCTCCAAGTTTGACCTTGACCTTTGAGCTTGGAATCTGGTTCTTGCACGCGACACTCCGCCTTACTGAGCTTGACATTTGTGCCAAGTTATTTCTGAATCCCTCCATCCATGGTGAAGTTATGGCCCGGACAAGCTCCATCCGGACGGACGCACGCACGCACTAACGCACGCACGCACTAACGCACTAACGCACATACACCGAACCGCCATTGTGACAACTATGTCGAGCTCACCGCAAGCGGGCTCGACAAAAAGTAAACCTACTCTATTTTTAGCACAAAATTCATTGCTATTTACCTTGAAAAGGAGCAGCTTGAAGTCTTCTCCTCTCCTCGATGTCATGAAGAAGAGCAAGAATTTCTCTGTTGCTCTTAATTATCTCCCTTAGAGCATTTTCCTGCAACTATGAAAACATCAAATAGATTGTCATTAACCCTTTCCAAAACAGCAAATTTTCAAAATTTCTATTTCAAAAGCTGCTGCAGACAACAATTGGACCTTGTTTAAGATAAAATTTGTGTACAATATAGCATGGAAAATATTGAGACAAAAGGAGAAACTGCTGGTTATCAGCAGTTTCTTCTTTTGGCTCAATGTTTTCACAAGCATTTTCTGTATAGGACATCATAAAACCAGGTCTTGTTTGGAAAAGGGTTAATTAACCCATTAACAGATGGCAAAATGTTACACTGATCCAATTTGAAAGCTGCTCCAGACGACAAAATGAATATTATTTAGGGTAAATTTTGTAAACAAGAGGACCATGATGGTCCTATATCGCTCACCTGAACCAAAATGATATGAGCCATGGTTTTGTTCAATTCAATTGATATTTAAGACTTTAAGACTGAAAACAAACTTATGGTCAATAACATTGTGTCAAGTTTTGTCTTGATTAGTTATTATTTGAGATTGTTAGAGTAAAATTTGAAAGGCAGATGAATGAGCAAACTCAATTCTGATTATTCTAAAATTCATTAATAAAAGATCTTATCGTTATACACATCGTAATCCAAATTTCTTCTTGATTGTTCATTATTTGTGGTTGTTTGAGTCCAAATAGCAATTTTGTCAGTTTCAAAGGCACATGCATGACTGACCACTTTCTCATTCGATTGGAGTAAAAAATTCGAACTCATGCAAGGTCTAATAATCAGCAGCAGAGTGTCAAAGTTTTGTCTTGGTTGATCAATAATTGTAGATGCTAGAGTGTAAACAAGGTCGAAAACAGTCAAAAACGACAATTTTGTCAAATTCAAGGGTACATAACTTTCGTCTCTCTGAACAGATCAGACTGAAAATCAACCTCATCCAATATCTTATGGTCCCCGACAATGTGTCCAAGTTTTGTCCTGATTGATCGATAATTGTAGATTCTAGAGTGTTTACAAGGTCAAAAACAGCCGGAAATGCCAATTTTGTAAAATTCAAGGGCACATAACTCTCGTCTTTCTGCTTCAATCAGACCAAAAATCAAACTTATTTGAGATCTTATGGTCTCCAACATTATGTCCAAGTTTTCTCATGTTTGGTCATTAATTGTAGATTCTAGAGTGTAAACAAGGTTGTAAACAGTCAAAAACGACAAATTTGTTAAATTCAAGGGCACAGTCTATACAGATCAGACTGAAAATGTGACTCATCCGAAATCTTATGGTCCCCAACAATGTGTCCAAGTTTTGTCTTGATTGATCAATAATTGTAGATTCTAGAGTGTAAACAAGGTCGAAAACAGCTGAAAACAGCAATTTTGTCAAATTCAAGGTCACATAACTCTCGTCTTTCTGGTCAAATCAGACTGAAAATTTGACTCATCCGATATATAATGATCTCCAACATTATGTCCAAGTTTTGTTGTGATTGATTAATAATTGTAGATGTTAGAATGTAAACAAAGTTAAAAACAGCATTTTTTGACATTCAAGGGCAGATAACTCAGCACATTCTGGTCTGATCAGGCCCATAATCGAACTCATCCGAGAACTTATGCTCATACTTGCTTTGACCAAGTTTGATGGAGATTGGCCAACTTTTGTGGATGCTAGAGTGTAAACACCAAGTTGTTGACAGACGGACATACAGACGGATAGACGGACGACGGACAGTGAGTGACCACAATAGCTCACCTTGAGCACTTCTTGCTCAGGTGAGCTAATAATGTAGCTCAGAAAACATTGACACAAAAGAAGAAAATGCGTATTTTCAGCATCTAATGTTTGCCTCAATGTTTTCAATAAGAAGTAAATGCCGACTTTCAGCATTTTACTCTTTTGCCTCAATGTTTTCCCAAGCCAATTGCAATTCGGATGTCAAAACCAGGTCTTGTTTGCGAAAGGGTTAACCCATTCCCACATACAAATAATGACGTCTTTTTGATGCACTGCCCTTACAAGAGAAAGGCTTGGGAAGACATTGTGGAAAATGAAGAAATTTCATTTCCCACAATGTTAAAATGTACTCAGAAAGACCAAAAAATTTAAAATTTTATTCACTTGAAATTGTCTTCTGTACATAACACTTTTGAATTTGGATCAGTCTAAAATTTTGTTGTTTGGCAATAGGTTAGAAAATGTAAATTGGGTAGTAACCTTGTCCTAAACAACAAAATGTGTGATAGTCTGAATTCAAAAGCTGCCATAGAAGACACAATGGCTCTGAAATGGAAAAGGAATTTGGTGAAGAAAACTAGAATCTAGACATTAAAGATTCCACCTTAAAAATAAATCTGAGTTTTCTCTGATGAAATTCTCTCTTTGATATGTCAATGTCGCTCATTTACATCAGAGCACACTACCACTCAAAAATAACGGAAAGTAGGTCATTGTAATCAATGGCTGTTCAGGTTAGGGTTGATGCAAAACATTGCCTTTCAACCTTTTAGAAATACATTTTGATGTTAAATTTTTCACCAGGCATGACAATAAATGGTTCATTGATCGGAATCATAATTATGGCATTTTAAGGATAGCGTTTCAGATCGGACTTTGAACAAAGCGCCATAACTTGTGTCGAACTTTCCTTTGTTTTTGAATGGTAGAGCATGCTCTAGTGCGCTCTGATGTAAATGAGCGACATCAAGGCCGACTTCGAATCAGACAATAGCTCCAGCCATTGGGAACCATCATTGGGAACCAGCACTGTTCTGTCTATTAAATTTCTCCCCGTTCTGAGTCAGCCAATCAAAATATTTGTTGACCTTGACACTGGTTGGTTGCAGTTATCCGAGGAGTTCCGAATGACATAATGGCTCGGATGGTCGGACTACACTTTTTCTGGTGGTCGGACTATAGCTCGCACCATTGCTGTTCGATTGGAGCCATAGCTGTGGAAATGATGTCAATAGCTTGCACTATTGTATTGGTGTTCGATTGGGGCAATAGCTAGTAGCTGCGATATCGTAGCCACAAACTTGATGATGTATATTGCTTTGTGAAACCCAGATCAAAAATTCAAAAAGGTTTGGTTACATTATTGCAACTAGGCAACAGCCAACAATGGCACAAGCCATAGTGCCAATCGAAGTCGGCCAAACATATCAAAGAGCACATTTCATCACACAAACCATGGATTTGTTGGCTACCTGTGGTTATAAAACTGGCCCCTCGTTTTGACACCCTTAAAGGGTGATGGTAACAGATGGTCTAATTGCAAAAAATGAATTTTTTTTAAAATATATGCAAAACTTTTGTGTTGGCCACCTCAGAATGGTTAATAAAATGCGATTCAGACAGAGATTGAGCCGAAATTATAAGAGAGATAGCCGAATGTAGGGAGAATCCAAACCAAAATTCAACCCCGTCTCAGACGCGGTTGAATTTATTTTTTAACTGTCACGCATGCGTATACAGCGCGGACCAAGATTCAAACAAGATTCATGCTTGAATTTCAATATGACGTCATCATGTATGTTGTGACTTCATTTAAGAAAGTCGCAGGTCCTACTGTTTTTGACCTACTTTCGACATCGCTTCATGAATTCGGTATCAAATTGCGAAAAAAATGAGTCGTTGCTTCAATAGTTTGTCGTAATCATTTAATCAGGTCATATAAAGCTTAAAAAATGTACATTTTGTTTGTTTTTGACAAATTTTGGTCCAAAATCTGGGAAATAGTAGCTTTAGAAGGAAAGACCAATGTCAACTACATTGAGGCAAAAGAAAATACTGATCTAGTCTATCTATCTATCTATATAGATCCATATAGATCTACTGCCTAACCAGGTCATACTACAATACGCCACATGGGAAAATTCGCCCTATGGGACCATATGAAAATATAGACGCCATATAGAATTATATGGTATAGAAGTTTATTTTTTGGAAATTTTAAGGCTTAAAATGTCAAATATCGAATAGTATTTGACATTTTATGTTTATTTGTACTTGGTTTTAGATATTATGGTAAATTATGGAGTTGAGCGCCGATAACGCCACATCACTTCTACCTTCGCCACACAGACCCAGTAGTAGAATTGCATGTATATAATGGAATTATGTTACTATCTTAATACACAAGATAAATATGACTATTGGATTTGTATTTTATATTTTTTTCTTTTGTTTATTTTCAGATTTCGGATGAATACAGCGGAAAGCCATGTGGGGGAAAGGGAGGTAATTATATGCGTCATACAAATAGACTAGAAGGTATAATAAACTGGATGACCTGTACAATTCGAAATTTTCCAAAATGGATTCAAACGGCTGCTGCCTGAACAAACGTTTGTTCAAAACAATTATTGATTTATCAATATATTGATTGATTGATCGATTGATCATAACATTGATTGATTGAATGCTCAAAATATTAATTGATTGATTGATCATAACATTACTTGATTGGATGATCAAAATATTGATTGATTGATTGATTGATTGATTGATTGATTGATTGACGGACGAACATATAATCAGCACTGCAGCTTTTTATGAACGGGGCAACGATGAAAAATAGTACCTATTAGTTCATCCCTTTGGCCTAGAGGTTTAACCCATTTCCAAACAAGAACTGGTTTTAACGTCCCTAAAAAAGCAGTCTTGGGAAAACATCGAGGCTAAAGAAGAAGATGCTGATAATAAGCAACGTCCATTTGTTGTTTACAACAATTTTCAAATTGGCCACTGTAAAATTTCGCAGTTTTGGAAATGGTTTCATTTGTTTGTTCTTGTTTTGATTAAAGACAAATAACTTTTTACCAGATACCTTTTCCAGAACCAAAGACCCATGACATCAAAATAAATCAAAAAATTAAATGGATTTTCAAAAAAAAGGAAAAGAAAAAATCCAATAAACTTTTTAACCCGAAACAACAACAACAATAACAGCAATAACAGTCTGGCCAAAGATTTTGCAGACGACAATTTTTAGCGGATGAAATATTGCATTTTAGTCTTTCGTGGTAGGAAATATTGTGTAAAAATGAAGATATTGATAGTCACTATTTTTTACAATGTTTTCTGAAGCTTTTAACTTGTAAAGAGCCCAAAAGCGTCACTGTTTGGGAATTGGTAAATTAAATGATGACCAAATAATTGCAAAAGAAAACCATAAAACCAGATCAGGTGGAGCGTGTAAGGTAAACAAAAACGACAACAGTTCAGAATAAAAAGGCCAAACTAGTTTCAAATATGAATAATCACTAAAAAAAAAAAAAAAAAAAAAAAAAAAAAAGAAAAAAAAAAAAATCCGTCTCCGAAGTTATTCATCATTAACCAAACGACAATTTTGAGGACATCTCTGGTTAAGGCGAGAAATCCCCCTAAAAAGCTCAAATGGAAAAGTTTGTTTTCAAAACATGCAAATTAATAACTATTTCGAGCTGTATTGTCAGATACATACATGTATACTTAAATAGTATACCTAAATTGAAAATTGACTGATCAAGCTGAGCCTTTTAGGGAGATTTCTCGCCTTATCCATGGAGGTCCTTTAGACGTTCATACATGGTGCGATTTACAATAGTCCAATTTGTAAAGATGATGAACTGTTATATTTATAAATTAGAAATATTAATGGAAAAGTAGAAATTGCTTTTTGATGCAAATTTCTTCTTTTCCCAAGTGTTTTGCAAAACTTTCTAGTATTGTATGGACGAGAACCAGGGGCCCGTATAACTAACGATCTTATGTTGGATTTTTGCATGATTACTTGTAACAACAGCCCTGATGGGCTCAGTCGAATTTCTCGTGCAATCAGCTCTCTTGTTACACAGTTTACACAAAAACTTGATTGTAAAATGTTTAGTAATACGGGGCCCAGGTCTTTTTTGAGGAATGGTTAACCCAGACCACACACAAAAAATGCTTGTGGCAAGCATTTTCTTCAGCCCACAATATTTTCTCCACAAAATGGCCAAAAAAGTTTAAATTTCATTTCCTTTAAATTGTCGTCTGCAACGTCTTTGAACTTGGACATATCTGATTTTTTTTACGTTTTCTCAAACCCCTAATAGTGACGTCAGAACAAGATCTTAGAATGAGAACATGTAAATCTATGTATCCAGGTTAATTTACTTTCGTACTTATTCACTTTCCCAAACGGCAAAGAAAATGCTTGGACCAGATTTAAAACTGCTGCAGAGATAAGATTGGCGCTGATATAGACAGGATTTGTGTAAAATACATCATGTAGAAAATATCGAGGCAGAAGGAAAAATGCTGGTTACAAGAATTTTATCTTTTCCCCCCAATGTCTTCCAGAGCCTTTTCTTTCTATTAGGGACGTCAAATTTAGGTCTTGTTTGGAAAGGGGTTAATTAATCACCAAGGTATTCCAACAATCAATACCATCACTTGGTGCAACTTCCGGCGTCATCAGTGGCAACAGAAATTGTATAATGACCGCATCCAGATATGACAGACAACTGTTCCAGTCCCTATAAGCCTCCAACCCAGATGCCGACCGTCAGTAGACTGGGTTCCAGACTGATCATTTTTCCCTCCTTTACTTTCTCCGGTCCAAAGATCAGTCTGGGGTCAAGCAAAAGCGCCATCTGTTTTTTTCACAATTTTTGGGGATAATTTCACGAACGGTAACTCGTCCAGATAATTATCTAGTGCTATATTTAGTAACAGAAATCCCCATGGACTAGACTGGTACCCGTATTTCTTCATGGAAATCGGGTACCCGTCTTTTTCAAGATAATTCTAATTAGGCTAACAATTATTGCACAATTCAGCAATTATTGGATTTTATATCTTTTTGGTAAACTGTTATTGCTAAGGGTTAAACGGTTGGCTATAAATCCTACGGTGTCGGTCGCTTAACCCTTTTAAAAACGGCAAACATTTTGACCGCTTTATTTTGAATGCTGCCGAAAGGGATGTTGAACAGAAAAGGATTTGTGAACCAAGAAGCTGAGAAAAAACTGAGGCAAAAGGGGAAATTGCTGTTTATCAACATTTCTTCTTTCGCTTTAATGTTTCCACAAGCCTTTTCAATTAAACACGTTGAAACCAGGTCTTGTTTGAGAAAGGGTTTGCCCTTTCCCGAAAAAGACCATAATGGAAACGGGTGATCTAAAAAAAGAAGAAAAAAAGCAGAAACTTAATATTACCATCAGTTTTCTCCTTTCATCTCAATATTTTCTTTCTGTGTACAAATGTCATCTTTATCAACAACAGTTTCTGGTTTTGCAGCGTTTTCAAATTGGAGCAGTCGAAGGGCTGACTAATAACCATAAAACAAAGTTTCAATCTTGTCTAAATTCTAGATGTTGCAGACGACATTTTCAAGTAAATCATTTAATGATATGTAACTTTTTTTTTCTTTTTGGAGAAAAAATTGCGAGAAATTAAGAAGTCATGTGCCACAAGCAATTTCTTCATTGTCCACAATGTTTTCAAAAAGCTTTATCATGTCGGGTGTCAAAGGCGTCAATATGTGGGAATGGGTTAGTGTGACACACTTACAGTAGACAATAACAGGGGACCCAATAACACATATAATGGGGGGTTTACACGGTGTGCTTTTTCACATGTGTTTTTTCACATGTGCTAAAACATACCGTGTAAACCCCAGATAAACCACAGATACTGGGCCTTATGCTAGCATATGTGAAAAAGCATACGGTTTAGAGCATGTCCTATTTCATATGAAAAAGCACATGGAAATTGACCAATCGGATCTCTGATTCCGGAGATATGACCCGGTAAAATAAATAAATACTGCTCGGCCCCTCATTAATCACCATGAACCCACTGATTCTCTACAGGTAACTGTTAACCCATTACAAGACAACAAAATTTTAGACTTATCTGAAATGAAAGAGGATGAATGAAATTATCATTTTTTTGTCTCTTGATTTTGAAAACATTGTGGGAAAAGAAGAAATTGCTTGCCTAAGCAATTTCTTCATTTTCCACTATGTTTTCTAATGCATTTATCTTTTTGTGAGTCAAAAAGAGTCAATGTGTGGGAATGGGTTTACAAGAATGTTTTTATCGTATTATATTTTTCATTTTTTTAGTTAACCGATTCCCAAACGACAGAATTTTGAATCTGGTCTAATCTTAAAGTTATTGCATTGGACAAAACAGATCTTTATTGAGGTAGAATTTGTTTCAATATAGCATAGAAAACATTGAAGCAAAATGAGAAAATGTCAGCATTTTCTTCTTTGGCCTTAAAGTTTTACAAAACTTATTAGGATGTAAAAAATGTCTTGATTGGGAAATGGTAATCATCATTTTATACTAAAAGGAGACTCGAAATGTCATTAACATTTTTTATTTCAGTTTTATCAAAAATATAATAGAGAATTATGCAAAAACGTTTGTCATGCTAAGCCAGTGAACTTAAACCCATTATCAGACAATGACTCGTTTTGACTCCCTACAAAATAATGGCTTTGGAAAATATTGCGGAAAATTAAGAATTTGTTTGTGGTAAGCAATGTTTTCGTTTCCCACAATGGTTTCTTATTTTTTTTTTCTTAAGTATTGGCGATAAGCTACAGCAAAACGGATAAAACACAGAGGATATAATATTTCACAATCCTCCATCCTCGGAATGCAATGTACGACTGGCCAGTAAACAGCTTGACCTAGGTCAGCTAAGTTCACCAAAAGCACATGTGCTAAAACATACCGTGTGAACGCAAAAAACATGTGTGCTAAAAACATATGTGAAAAAGCACATGTGCTAAAACACATCGTGTAAACCGCCCTTAACACCTCTTCTTATCAGTCTGTTATCTTATCCACCAATTTACACCTTAACAAACGACCGCAATTTAGACTCCCATTTTAGAAGATGCTTGCAGGCGACAAAATTTGTGATGATAAAGGTAGGATTTGTTTAAAATAATGCAAGAAAATACTCAAACAAAAGGAGAAAACTGTTAGTATCGAAATATCTTCGCAGCCTTTTCTATTGGAAAGGTCATGTTCGGGAAATGATTAAATAGTTTAAATGGCCCATTGATGAGTTAGTTTTTACATAAAAAACACCCATTTCTCGAAATATTTATTAACTATTTGTCAAATTGCGTCATAATAATTTTTCATTTTTCTCTCGACCATTTTTTTACATTTTGTATCAGACAATAGTAAGAAATGGAACATAACATTTTTCATTGTTTTTCATGTATAATAGAATTTCAAACAACATTAATTTCTCCTACTGTTGTAAGTTTGAAGGAATTTAATAGTTAAACGAATTTATGTTCGAATAAAAGAAAATAAATAAAAAGGAAAAGAAGAAGACAGAATAAAAATCGTTTGCAAGGGTTCCATCCAAGCTTTAGGGTAGTTCACTGTTGAGCTTTAAAACAATCATTTTGTGTCGATATAAACCAAACAAAAGTCGTGCTTGTTCCTTAAAAACTTTTTTTGTAATTGTTACAGAAAAAAATATATGCAGTTTGGGAATGGTTAATCTATCTGCATTGGATTTGCCATGGCTCACATAAAAACCATTGTCCCCCAATTGCATTCTTAAAAATCTATTCATCCGTGCAAAACCAAATTTTACCTGACAATGAATATGTGATTTTGACAACCAAAACTAAAGAAGCACATTGGAAACATTCTTGGAAAATAATGAGAAAATGCTAGAATTTGCAGAAATTTAATTATCTCTCAATATTTCAAACGTAATTCATTCCATTATAGTATCGAGCCTCGTTTTAAAACGACAGGCTTTAAATAGGTTATACGTCTAAAAATAGATCAATCGGTTTATCGGCTTATCATTGGAAAATACCGTGCTTGTCCCCAGGCGTCAATATCAACACGATCAAAAACGGATGCCGCGATATCTAACGGGTATTGATTTTTTATGCGCTATCTTATTGACCAAATTGTATATTGACGACTGAACCCAGGCTAACCGTCAGGGAATGACATACAAAGCCAGGCCATGCCAAGAAAGATCAAGGATGATGTGTTTGAAACTGTGAAAGAATTGGACGAACATGGCATTAAAACGTGCGTATTTCAACCCTCCAAAATGGCCAAAGGGGCAAACTTCCTTACCCTTTCACAAACAAGTCCCTGATTTGACCTGGCCATCAAGGTTTGGAAAATATTGAGTCAAAAGAAATAAACGCAGATTGATGTAATCGGAAATGTAGAATAAATAATCTTAAATTTTCTGGTCTGTGATTTAGAATTATAGAGCAACGTCGGGTTATTTCGACCATCGGTAATTATCGACCATTTACTGTTTTGATTACCATTTCCTTCATATGATCTCATTAGATTTCATTTTAACTTGAAAATTCGACACAATGCATCTTTACCAAGTATCATGTCTACATTTCTACCCCAAATCAGGCTTTTTTAAAGAAATTTCAACCATTCACTGCAAGAGGCACATAAACGTAATTTACAAAATGGCCGTCTTATCGGGTGAGTTAAGAGCTATGTTCATTGAAAAAATGGATTTTTATGATAAAGCGCTTTGTATTTTTCCATTTCATTTATCAAAACAAGTGCCAAATTGAATTTCTCACCTCTCTAACTTTGTCTGATGACTATATAAGCCGTCTGACCTTAGATACATGGGTGGTCGGTAACTGCCACTAACATTTACGGAGTGCGGGTGTTACCGACCAAAGATGTGCCCTTCTTCCTGTAACTATGTTCAGAGGTCGGTAACACACACAATTGAAAGGCATTTTTTGAATATGGCTGACAGTCTACGATGTTAGAACAAAAGTCAACCCATTTCATCTTCCACGTGGTTTGAACCTCCAATGGTCGATAATACCCCACACTCTTCGGATCAGTCATTGTTGTTCAGTTTATTACTAAACAACCTCCATAGAAGTAGTCAATCGTTTGTAAAAGCGATGACCTCTGCATAGAGATGACGGATCTTACACCCGTACATCAACTTTTAAACTATAAATAACATTTTGGGTAAGTGGTCGATAACTGCCACACTGGTCGATAATAGACTGCTCAAGGTCATCTTATAAAAACGTTGGTACTTTATTACATTTCAAAGATATATGGTCGGTAACACACGCAATCGAAAGCCAATATTTTAATCTCGGTGACAGTCAACGATGTTAGGGGGACAGTCAGCCGGTTTCACCCGTAACATGATTTGAACCTTAAGTGGTCGATAATACCCGTCGTTGCTCTACATGGGAAAGGGTTAAGAATATGTGGTGTCAAAACATAGATTATAAAATACATTTTCAGTAATTTCTTGCTTTCTCTCAATGTTTTCAAAATTTTTAAGGGACGCCAAAAGTTAAAGTAAATGGGATTATGCTGTTCACCTTGTCGATATCCCATTTTATCATTCAAAACGTATGATTCAAGTCCCAATTAAAAGGTTAAGCTGTGCAATCTAAAATCTTTTCCATGGAAAAAAAGCAGACGATAAAAATAAAATAAATATACTAGATCTAATGATAGATAAAACAAAAACATAAAAAGCGCACAAAAAATTGAATAAATATTTTGGGCTTCCATTCTATAAATTCATCCAGTCTAAAATGTCTATAGTTTGCTCCCTTTGAAGTTTTGAGTTTCTTTATTTTCTTCTTTAAAATCTGAAAATAAAAACGTATACATTTTAATAACTGAAACTAATTAATCAAATATACTGTAATAGATCTAACGATCTATCCATTTTATTCATTTCATATAAAAAAAATCAACTTTTGACCCTTGTGGCGAACGGTCAAAGTGGTATGGCGTCGGCGATCAGCTCCAAAATGTATCGCCTAAAATCATCTACTTCTATTAAGTACTAGATCTACTCGAAAGTGAAAAAGTATGATAAATAAAATCTTAATATGACCAAAATACATGTTAATATAACATATATTTCCATATGGCGTCAATATTTTCATATGGCTTCCATAGGGCGTATTTTCCTCATATGGCGAATTTTAGTGTGACCGGCCTAACCCCCCCTTTCGGGTATTACTGGCAGGAATAATGAGCGATAACTGATAAAGAGCAATATTTTCTTTGCAATATTGTACATAAATTCTTTCTCTTTCAACATCGAATTTGTCGTCTGCACTCTGCAACGCCGACACCTTTCAAATTGGATCACCTTGGCTTAATATTTCGTCGTTGGGTAAGAGTTCATTACCTTGGCCATAATCCGAATCATATCTGATCAAAAATCGCTTTTTGACATTCGGATAACGCTCATTTTGATCAGAACTAGGTCCTATTTGAAAAGGCAAGAAAACAGCGCCTAAAGTTAGGCGGCATTTCATCGTCTGTTTATGTGTATTATATCCAACACTCGGTAAAATTCTATAGGGTATAGATCAATCAATCATTTTTTGTCATACTTGACCAAAAATTTCATTTCAAATCGGCCTGCTGGAAGAGTATAACCTTTCGAAACTCAACAACCCCCTATTTCCACTCCATTTCGTCGCCATTGTTATTGCAGATCACGTGACCAGGTCTCGTTCAAAAATAGAGCGGAATTTACCGCCACGTGACTATCACGTGATCGCCTTTGATTACGAATTTTTCTCAAGTCACGTGACAGCCTTTGTTCAGAAATTATGGAGTGTTCTTGTTGTGGAAATCAATTTATGTCGATCTGTTCAGCTTGCAACTTGAATGGTATTGCTTTTCCTGAGAAATTCCGTTTATTTCGTTCTCCATGCTCATAAGTTATGGAATTGACCCAACATAGTAGCAAACATTATTGGTGCGAATACTAGCTTTAAAACGTTTGCCGGACGTTTCTGATATATTTCATTTATTTATTTATTCATGTTATCAGTTTTTTTTAAACTCGTTATTGTTATATTATTTCAGAAGGGCCGTCAATTTGAAAAATAAAATAATCTTATTTCTTTTTTCTTTCAAATTCTACCGTTACGTCATAATCTGGGAAAACCCGCATTCCATGTGCGAGATTTCGCGTTGATCACGTGGTTTTAAATGGAAGGTCATGGTAAACAAAGGCTGCTCAGGTGAGGGTTGTTGCAAAACATTGCCTATAAACCTTTTTGAAATACTTTTTGGTCTTGAATTTTTTATCATACACGCCAATAAATAGTACATTGATCGGTATCATAAGGCTTTTTGGGGATAGCGTTTAAGATAATTAAACAATCGGACGATGAAATGCTGACATAACTTTTCTCCGGTTTTTGAATAGGACTCGGCTCTGATGTAAATGAGTGTCAACAGAATATCAAAAAGCGAATTTTCATCAGAGAAGACTCGGATTACCTTGGCCAGAGATTCCATATCATCAACGCTGATTCAACTGAACCATGCCATCGTGAATCTCGAAGGTTCCAATCTAGAACTGTTCAATATGTCGTTAGGAGACTATGTCATAAGGCATCCATGTCATAAGTGATGCTCTTCGCTTACTTTCGTTTTCAAATAAAACTTCCTGTTTAATGGAGGGAAGTTACTCTAACTGTCCGGTTAACTTTTTGCTTCCGGGTCCAAGGTGGCTAATCACGTGATACACATGTGGTAATCTCACACTGTTTGTTTACCGATTCCGTACGATAGAAGGTATATTTTATTGTTTTCCCGTGGAGTTTGGCCGATTTTAGAAATGACAATAAGTGCAGAGTACCCGGGCAACATTGCTCTTGTTTATGATGCTGGACTTTTAAGGTAGGGGTGTGCAATTTTCTTGAAATTCGAAAAAGAGTTTTCATTTGTTGTATGGTTGGAGTCACACTTTTGTGTAGCCAAGCTGGTTTTGAGTGTTTTTTTTTGTTTCAAAACATGCTAAAGTACGCGTATAATAGTGACAAATGCAAAATGCAATACAGAGATAATGATCGTAACAGTGGCGGATCCAGGATTTCTGCAAGGGGGGTTCGAATTTACATATAGGGGGGTTCGTTTTCCTAGTTTTACTCAATTTTTGCTGAATTTCTGCATGAAAATGAAATAATCAGGCTTCAGAGGGGGGTTCGTTTGAACCCCCCGAACCCCCTCTGGATCCGCCACTGATCGTAAAATATTAAAAGCAGCAGAGTTGATATTGGTAGTAAAACTGGAAAAGAAAGTTAGAGATAGGCTTAACACGGTATGATAAGAGTCACATTGCATGTTCCAACACTGATAGGAATCACACTCGTTTCGTAATGGACCGACTTCAATACTCAAACACCTTATTAATACCTAGGATACTTTTTGAAACAGGAAGAGTCGTCATGGATCTGTGTTGGAAGGTATGATTACTGAAAAATGACCATGAATTTATTTAAATCCGGATTGGTAGTTGGTATATAAAAGTTTATCTAAATAAGTGAGATTATACATTAAATGTTGTCACTGTTGTCATTTTCGAAACCACATGAAAATACCAAATAGAAGTAGAAAAAGCAAAGCAACGCTTTTATACGTGCACCTGAGCATGGAGTACTCAATGTGAGCTATTTTGGTCGATTTTTGTACGTCGTCTGTCCGTCCATTTTGTGTTTACACTATAGCATCCGCAAATATGAGCCAACCTTTATCAAGCTTTGTCAAAACAAGTATTATCATACGTTCTCAAATGAGATTATGGGTCGGATCGCACTAGAAAGTCCTGTACCTGCCTTTGAATATCACAAATAGCTAGTTTTGACATTGGTTACACTCTAGCGCCCACGTTTGTTAATTGATGAAGATAAAAATTCAACATGGTGTAGGTTTCTATAAGACCACGAATTACTTTGATTTTCAGTTTGATTGGATAAGAAGGTTGGGCGTTATTTGACCTTGAATTTGACAATATCACTGTTTTCATCTTGTGTTGAAATATTGACCAATCGAGACAAATTTTGAATACAATCTTGTATAAAATAGATCTTTAATGACTTAAAATTTATCTTAATCGGAACAGAATTTGTGGACTTATCTGTCCTTCATTTTGAGAAAGGATGGGTTGCAACAAGGGTTCAAAAAATAGATTTTCTTTAAATTCTGTGAATTGATAGGGTCACATAATATCTTTAATTTGTATGTGTAATAACTCTGATGAGGGCTTACTTTTGGAGAAAATTGCTATCAAAGTGGGTGGGGTAAATTGACACGAGGAGCAAATTTTTACTTTGAAGTTAAACAACATTTTCTGTATAGATCATATCGAATTGAAATTTTACATGCCCTTTCAATGTACTAAGGACAGAAAATTTGTGGAATCATTGACCATGTATATTGGTTTGATGTTTTTCTGTATTCGAACTTCTGTCAATCTCAAATTTTGCTTATTTTTGATGTATCAACTTTATGAAACTATCTCCACAGTTTTTACTTTTGTATGAAAGAGAATGATATTTTGTGAACATGATTATATATAATGTAACTAAATATGTGTTAACTTTCGGTTAAATGCATTGCATAGAACCCAAGTTATTTGACCTTGACCTTCAAAGGTCATTCTAAAAAATCACTTGTTATAATTTTCAGCTATATCTTGATATAAAAATGGGCTTATAAAGTATATTTCAATAAATAAAGTCACAGGTATAATATTCTTGCTGTTCTAAGATTGTTTAATGCAAATTCACAGAAAACCTTGACCTTGACATACAGAACAATAATGACTATTGAAAAGGAAATTGTCCTCTTGTCCCTTCAAAAGTCATTTTTATTTGCGTAAAAGTCAGTATCAATCATGAATTTTCCACTGAACTAAGTAATTACAACTAGATTATTATGAAAATAAACTTTTTTGGTTAAATTCACTTCATAAACCAATTTTCATGATAAATTTTAGCTCAAAATCTTAAAATTTCTCATATTTTAGAATAACCTTTGAAGGTCAAGGTCAAATAACGTTGGTTCTTTGTTATGGATTTAAGCCAAAGTTAACACATATTTAGTTACATTATATAGAATTATGTTCACAAAATATCATGTCGTTTCATACAAAAGTAAAAGCTGTACTTCATAAGATCTTGGAGAAGTTTGAATTTCAATATTATTCAGGATATTACTTGCTTAGTTTTCTGCCCTGGAATTTGATAAAAAAAAAAAAAAAAAAAAAAAAAAAAAGAGTGACAACAAAGTCGATGATAGCACTTCTCTACCCGATCAGACCGAAAATTAAAATCATCCGAGATCTTATGGTAACCAACATCATATTTTTTCAACATTTAATTTACATCATGAATGGTAAATAAATATAGATGAAAGAGAGCAAACAATGTCAAACCAGCTATTTTTGACGCCCAAAGACAGATGATTCAGGACTTTGTTTTTTTTGTACTTTTTGGCATTTTTATCAAGAAGTCAAGGGCAAGTAATCCAGAATCTACTGAAGCCATTTTGAAAATTATATTAATTACAAATTGTGGTGATATTATCCTCATTCACCATTAGAAAGATGAATTGAATAAAATGAGAAATGAATTCTGTTTTTTTTTTTTCGTTAAGTTAGTCCTTTCAAAAGTCACAAAAAATACATTACCACGTTTATTGCCCCTTTTCTCCTGTACATGGCCCCCAATTGAATAAAAACAACATTTATTCAAAGCGACATATGTATTTAAGTATTTCAATGCATCATTTGTTTTAAAAGTAATAATTGTTAGTTAAACTGTATAAGAAATCAATTAACACCTGATGGTTTTGAGGGCGAGTTACCCCACCCACTTTTATTTAATGTGTCTTTCAAACCAGGGCTCCGTTCAAGTACTTTGCCAACATAATGTTAGTATATCATTGGTCAAATGTCTACAGCGAAAATGAAGAAAAATTCGGCTGGGTCACAGAAAGGGTCTTATTGGCACTCATCCTTTGTTGAAAATATTGAATTTAGAGTTCTAACAAGTGAGTTTTTATTGTTTATTCGTTCAAAGATTTATTTATTTATTCAATTTACTAACTTATCTGGTCAAAGTTTTTCATTGTATTTGTGATGTATTTATTGTTTCAAATACATGATTAAGTGTTAAAAGATTTTATAACATTATCCACGACTTTTAATATATCTAAAAACTATATATTAAAGGCAACTCAGGTTCCCATCTCAGTTTCCAGTGTGACTCCTATCACACAGTGACGTGAGTGTGATTCCTATCATTTTTCTGCGAGATCATTTTCTCTCGAAAACGAAACTTAAACAACCCCTTTGCGTGAAAAACTTCCTTCTTTTAACAAAATGTATTCATAATACTGCAAAACTCAGACTTAGATTGAATAAATTCACTGGAATGCTTATTTTTGAATATCACATACAAAAAGTGTGATTCCTACCATATCACTCAAACACACATTTGAAGGATATTTCACGAAAACTATGCGTATTTGATCAATTATTTAAAAGGGAGACTGAAGCGCACCAAAATGCGGGTACTCTGCACTACACGTCATTTCTAAAATCGGCCAAAAACCAAGGGAAAACAATGAAACAAACCTTCTGTCGTACGGAATTCGTAAACAAACAGTGTGAGATTACCACATGTGTATCACGTGATTAGCCACCCTAAAAGCTTCCAAATAAACAAGTTTTAAGAAAATCCGAGGGAAAAAAATTTTGGCCAAAAATGAGAAAATTCGTAAGGGGGGTGCGGAGGAAAAATCCCGATTTTGAGCAAAAAAAATCTTCTCTGCGAAATTGTTCAAACTTTCGTATTTTAACCCTCAAAGTATGTTGCGAACGTATTTCAAGTCAAGGGTCATTCAAACTGGTTTTAATGGTGAAAAACGGACCATGTCCCAAGAACCCCCCTCTAAAATCGCAGATCCTATTTTCAAATTTTCAGGCGAAGACGGGCATTTCAAACCCAATTTTTGTTCAGAACATACCTAAAGGCTACCAAATAAACAAGTTTCAAGAAAATCCGAGGGAAAAAATTTTTGGCCAAAAAATGAGAAAATTCGTAAGGGGGGTGCGGAGGAAAAATCCCGATTTTGAGCAAAAAAAATTTTTCTCTGCGAAATTGTTCAAACTTTCGTATTTTAACCCTCAAAGTATGTTGCGAACGTATTTCAAGTCAAAAGTCATTCAAACTGGTTTTAATGGTGAAAAACGGACCATGTCCCAAGAAGCCCCCCCCCCCCTCTAAAATCGCAGATCCTATTTTCAAATTTTCAGGCGAAGACGGGCATTTCAAACCCAATTTTTGTTCAGAACATACCTAAAAGCTTCCAAATAAACAAGTTTCAAGAAAATCCGAGGGAAAAAAATTTTGGCCAAAAATGAGAAAATTCGTAAGGGGGGTGCGGAGGAAAAATCCCGATTTTGAGCAAAAAAAAATCTTCTCTGCGAAATTGTTCAAACTTTCGTATTTTAACCCTCAAAGTATGTTGCGAACGTATTTCAAGTCAAGAGTCATTCAAACTGGTTTTAATGGTGAAAAACGGACCATGTCCCAAGAACCCCCCCTCTAAAATCGCAGATCCTATTTTCAAATTTTCAGGCGAAGACGGGCATTTCAAACCCAATTTTTGTTCAGAACATACCTAAAGGCTTCCAAATAAACAAGTTTCAAGAAAATCCGAGGGAAAAAATTTTTGGCCAAAAAATGAGAAAATTCGTAAGGGGGGTGCGGAGGAAAAATCCCGATTTTGAGCAAAAAAATTTTTCTCTGCGAAATTGTTCAAACTTTCGTATTTTAACCCTCAAAGTATGTTGCGAACGTATTTCAAGTCAAAAGTCATTCAAACTGGTTTTAATGGTGAAAAACGGACCATGTCCCAAGAAGCCCCCCCCCCCTCTAAAATCGCAGATCCTATTTTCAAATTTTCATGCGAAGACGGGCATTTCAAACCCAATTTTTGTTCAGAACATACCTAAAAGCTTCCAAATAAACAAGTTTCAAGAAAATCCGAGGGAAAAAAATTTTGGCCAAAAATGAGAAAATTCGTAAGGGGGGTGCGGAGGAAAAATCCCGATTTTGAGCAAAAAAAATTTTCTCTGCGAAATTGTTCAGACTTTCGTATTTTAACCCTCAAAGTATGTTGCGAACGTATTTCAAGTCAAAAGTCATTCAAACTGGTTTTAATGGTGAAAAACGGACCATGTCCCAAGAAGCCCCCCCCTCTAAAATCGCAGATCCTATTTTCAAATCTTCAGGCGAAGACGGGCATTTCAAACCCAATTTTTGTTCAGAACATACCTAAAAGCTTCCAAATAAACAAGTTTCAAGAAGATCCGAGGGAAAAAAATTTTGGCCAAAAATGAGAAAATTCGTAAGGGGGTGCGGAGGAAAAATCCCGATTTTGAGCAAAAAAAATTTTCTCTGCGAAATTGTTCAAACTTTCGTATTTTAACCCTCAAAGTATGTTGCGAACGTATTTCAAGTCAAAAGTCATTCAAACTGGTTTTAATGGTGAAAAACGGACCATGTCCCAAGAAGCCCCCCCCCCCTCTAAAATCGCAGATCCTATTTTCAAATTTTCAGGCGAAGACGGGCATTTCAAACCCAATTTTTGTTCAGAACATACCTAAAAGCTTCCAAATAAACAAGTTTCAAGAAAATCCGAGGGAAAAAAATTTTGGCCAAAAATGAGAAAATTCGTAAGGGGGGGGGGGGGGGGTGCGGAGGAAAAATCCCGATTTTGAGCAAAAAAAATTTTCTCTGCGAAATTGTTCAAACTTTCGTATTTTAACCCTCAAAGTATGTTGCGAACGTATTTCAAGTCAAGAGTCATTCAAACTGGTTTTAATGGTGAAAAACGGACCATGTCCCAAGAACCCCCCCCCCCCTCTAAAATCGCAGATCCTATTTTCAAATTTTCAGGCGAAGACGGGCATTTCAAACCCAATTGTTGTTCAGAACATACCTAAAGGCTTCCAAATAAACAAGTTTCAAGAAAATCCGAGGGAAAAAATTTTTGGCCAAAAAATGAGAAAATTAGTAAGGGGGTGCGGAGGAAAAATCCCGATTTTGAGCAAAAAAATTTTTCTCTGCGAAATTGTTCAAACTTTCGTATTTTAACCCTCAAAGTATGTTGCGAACGTATTTCAAGTCAAAAGTCATTCAAACTGGTTTTAATGGTGAAAAACGGACCATGTCCCAAGAAGCCCCCCCCCCCCCCCTCTAAAATCGCAGATCCTATTTTCAAATTTTCAGGCGAAGACGGGCATTTCAAACCCAATTTTTGTTCAGAACATACCTAAAAGCTTCCAAATAAACAAGTTTCAAGAAAATCCGAGGGAAAAAAATTTTGGCCAAAAATGAGAAAATTCGTAAGGGGGGTGCGGAGGAAAAATCCCGATTTTGAGCAAAAAAAAATT
This sequence comes from Fragum sueziense, assembly GCA_963680895.1. Taxonomy (NCBI): domain Eukaryota; kingdom Metazoa; phylum Mollusca; class Bivalvia; order Cardiida; family Cardiidae; genus Fragum; species Fragum sueziense. The sequence goes on along the minus strand of OY804598.1, from coordinate 48,200,170 downwards.
TCTCTGCGAAATTGTTCAAACTTTCGTATTTTAACCCTCAAAGTATGTTGCGAACGTATTTCAAGTCAAGAGTCATTCAAACTGGTTTTAATGGTGAAAAACGGACCATGTCCCAAGAACCCCCCCCCCTCTAAAATCGCAGATCCTATTTTCAAATTTTCAGGCGAAGACGGGCATTTCAAACCCAATTTTTGTTCAGAACATACCTAAAAGCTTCCAAATAAACAAGTTTCAAGAAAATCCGAGGGAAAAAAATTTTGGCCAAAAATGAGAAAATTCGTAAGGGGGGTGCGGAGGAAAAATCCCGATTTTGAGCAAAAAAAATTTTCTCTGCGAAATTGTTCAGACTTTCGTATTTTAACCCTCAAAGTATGTTGCGAACGTATTTCAAGTCAAAAGTCATTCAAACTGGTTTTAATGGTGAAAAACGGACCATGTCCCAAGAAGCCCCCCCCCCCCCTCTAAAATCGCAGATCCTATTTTCAAATTTTCATGCGAAGACGGGCATTTCAAACCCAATTTTTGTTCAGAACATACCTAAAAGCTTCCAAATAAACAAGTTTCAAGAAAATCCGAGGGAAAAAAATTTTGGACAAAAATGAGAAAATTCGTAAGGGGGTGCGGAGGAAAAATCCCGATTTTGAGCAAAAAAAATTTTCTCTGCGAAATTGTTCAAACTTTCGTATTTTAACCCTCAAAGTATGTTGCGAACGTATTTCAAGTCAAGAGTCATTCAAACTGGTTTTAATGGTGAAAAACGGACCATGTCCCAAGAACCCCCCCCCCCCCTCTAAAATCGCAGATCCTATTTTCAAATTTTCAGGCGAAGACGGGCATTTCAAACCCAATTTTTGTTCAGAACATACCTAAAAGCTTCCAAATAAACAAGTTTCAAGAAAATCCGAGGGAAAAAAATTTTGGCCAAAAATGAGAAAATTCGTAAGGGGGGTGCGGAGGAAAAATCCCGATTTTGAGCAAAAAAAAATCTTCTCTGCGAAATTGTTCAAACTTTCGTATTTTAACCCTCAAAGTATGTTGCGAACGTATTTCAAGTCAAGAGTCATTCAAACTGGTTTTAATGGTGAAAAACGGACCATGTCCCAAGAACCCCCCCTCTAAAATCGCAGATCCTATTTTCAAATTTTCAGGCGAAGACGGGCATTTCAAACCCAATTTTTGTTCAGAACATACCTAAAGGCTTCCAAATAAACAAGTTTTAAGAAAATCCGAGGGAAAAAATTTTTGGCCAAAAAATGAGAAAATTCGTAAGGGGGGTGCGGAGGAAAAATCCCGATTTTGAGCAAAAAAATTTTTCTCTGCGAAATTGTTCAAACTTTCGTATTTTAACCCTCAAAGTATGTTGCGAACGTATTTCAAGTCAAAAGTCATTCAAACTGGTTTTAATGGTGAAAAACGGACCATGTCCCAAGAAGCCCCCCCCCCCCTCTAAAATCGCAGATCCTATTTTCAAATTTTCAGGCGAAGACGGGCATTTCAAACCCAATTTTTGTTCAGAACATACCTAAAAGCTTCCAAATAAACAAGTTTCAAGAAAATCCGAGGGAAAAAAATTTTGGCCAAAAATGAGAAAATTCGTAAGGGGGGTGCGGAGGAAAAATCCCGATTTTGAGCAAAAAAAATTTTCTCTGCGAAATTGTTCAAACTTTCGTATTTTAACCCTCAAAGTATGTTGCGAACGTATTTCAAGTCAAGAGTCATTCAAACTGGTTTTAATGGTGAAAAACGGACCATGTCCCAAGAACCCCCCCTCTAAAATCGCAGATCCTATTTCCAAATTTTCAGGCGAAGACGGGCATTTCAAACCCAATTTTTGTTCAGAACATACCTAAAGGCTTCCAAATAAACAAGTTTCAAGAAAATCCGAGGGAAAAAATTTTTGGCCAAAAAATGAGAAAATTCGTAAGGGGGGGTGCGGAGGAAAAATCCCGATTTTGAGCAAAAAAAATTTTCTCTGCGAAATTGTTCAAACTTTCGTATTTTAACCCTCAAAGTATGTTGCGAACGTATTTCAAGTCAAGAGTCATTCAAACTGGTTTTAATGGTGAAAAACGGACCATGTCCCAAGAACCCCCCCCCCCCCCCCCTCTAAAATCGCAGATCCTATTTTCAAATTTTCAGGCGAAGACGGGCATTTCAAACCCAATTTTTGTTCAGAACATACCTTAAAGCTTCCAAATAAACAAGTTTCAAGAAAATCCGAGGGAAAAAAAATTGGCCAAAAATGAGTAAATTCGTAAGGGGGGTGCGGAGGAAAAATCCCGATTTTGAGCAAAAAAAAATCTTATCTGCGAAATTGTTCAAACTTTCGTATTTTAACCCTCAAAGTATGTTGCGAACGTATTTCAAGTCAAGAGTCATTCAAACTGGTTTTAATGGTGAAAAACGGACCATGTCCCAAGAACCCCCCCTCTAAAATCGCAGATCCTATTTTCAAATTTTCAGGCGAAGACGGGCATTTCAAACCCAATTTTTGTTCAGAACATACCTAAAGGCTTCCAAATAAACAAGTTTCAAGAAAATCCGAGGGAAAAAATTTTTGGCCAAAAAATGAGAAAATTCGTAAGGGGGGTGCGGAGGAAAAATCCCGATTTTGAGCAAAAAAATTTTTCTCTGCGAAATTGTTCAAACTTTCGTATTTTAACCCTCAAAGTATGTTGCGAACGTATTTCAAGTCAAAAGTCATTCAAACTGGTTTTAATTGTGAAAAACGGACCATGTCCCAAGAAGCCCCCCCCCCCTCTAAAATCGCAGATCCTATTTTCAAATTTTCAGGCGAAGACGGGCATTTCAAACCCAATTTTTGTTCAGAACATACCTAAAAGCTTCCAAATAAACAAGTTTCAAGAAAATCCGAGGGAAAAAAATTTTGGCCAAAAATGAGAAAATTCGTAAGGGGGGTGCGGAGGAAAAATCCCGATTTTGAGCAAAAAAAATTTTCTCTGCGAAATTGTTCAAACTTTCGTATTTTAACCCTCAAAGTATGTTGCGAACGTATTTCAAGTCAAGAGTCATTCAAACTGGTTTTAATGGTGAAAAACGGACCATGTCCCAAGAACCCCCCCTCTAAAATCGCAGATCCTATTTTCAAATTTTCAGGCGAAGACGGGCATTTCAAACCCAATTTTTGTTCAGAACATACCTAAAGGCTTCCAAATAAACAAGTTCAAGAAAATCCGAGGGAAAAAATTTTTGGCCAAAAAATGAGAAATTCGTAAGGGGGGTGCGGAGGAAAAATCCCGATTTTGAGCAAAAAAATTTTCTCTGCGAAATTGTTCAAACTTTCGTATTTTAACCCTCAAAGTATGTTGCGAACGTATTTCAAGTCAAAAGTCATTCAAACTGGTTTTAATGGTGAAAAACGGACCATGTCCCAAGAAGCCCCCCCCCCCCCCTCTAAAATCGCAGATCCTATTTTCAAATTTTCAGGCGAAGACGGGCATTTCAAACCCAATTTTTGTTCAGAACATACCTAAAAGCTTCCAAATAAACAAGTTTCAAGAAAATCCGAGGGAAAAAAATTTTGGCCAAAAATGAGAAAATTCGTAAGGGGGGTGCGGAGGAAAAATCCCGATTTTGAGCAAAAAAAATTTTCTCTGCGAAATTGTTCAGACTTTCGTATTTTAACCCTCAAAGTATGTTGCGAACGTATTTCAAGTCAAAAGTCATTCAAACTGGTTTTAATGGTGAAAAACGGACCATGTCCCAAGAAGCCCCCCCCCCTCTAAAATCGCAGATCCTATTTTCAAATTTTCAGGCGAAGACGGGCATTTCAAACCCAATTTTTGTTCAGAACATATCTAAAAGCTTCCAAATAAACAAGTTTCAAGAAAATCCGAGGGAAAAAAATTTTGGCCAAAAATGAGAAAATTCGTAAGGGGGTGTGGAGGAAAAATCCCGATTTTGAGCAAAAAAAAATTTCTCTGCGAAATTGTTCAAACTTTCGTATTTTAACCCTCAAAGTATGTTGCGAACGTATTTCAAGTCAAGAGTCATTCAAACTGGTTTTAATGGTGAAAAACGGACCATGTCCCAAGAACCCCCCCCCCTCTAAAATCGCAGATCCTATTTTCAAATTTTCAGGCGAAGACGGGCATTTCAAACCCAATTTTTGTTCAGAACATACCTAAAAGCTTCCAAATAAACAAGTTTCAAGAAAATCCGAGGGAAAAAAATTTTGGCCAAAAATGAGAAAATTCGTAAGGGGGGTGCGGAGGAAAAAACCCGATTTTGAGCAAAAAAAATCTTCTCTGCGAAATTGTTCAAACTTTCGTATTTTAACCCTCAAAGTATTTTGCGAACGTATTTCAAGTCAAGAGTCATTCAAACTGGTTTTAATGGTGAAAAACGGACCATGTCCCAAGAACCCCCCCTCTAAAATCGCAGATCCTATTTTCAAATTTTCAGGCGAAGACGGGCATTTCAAACCCAATTTTTGTTCAGAACATACCTAAAGGCTTCCAAATAAACAAGTTTCAAGAAAATCCGAGGGAAAAAATTTTTGGCCAAAAAATGAGAAAATTCGTAAGGGGGGTGCGGAGGAAAAATCCCGATTTTGAGCAAAAAAATTTTTCTCTGCGAAATTGTTCAAACTTTCGTATTTTAACCCTCAAAGTATGTTGCGAACGTATTTCAAGTCAAAAGTCATTCAAACTGGTTTTAATGGTGAAAAACGGACCATGTCCCAAGAAGCCCCCCCTCTAAAATCGCAGATCCTATTTTCAAATTTTCAGGCGAAGACGGGCATTTCAAACCCAATTTTTGTTCAGAACATACCTAAAAGCTTCCAAATAAACAAGTTTCAAGAAAATCCGAGGGAAAAAAATTTTGGCCAAAAATGAGAAAATTCGTAAGGGGGGTGCGGAGGAAAAATCCCGATTTTGAGCAAAAAAAATTTTCTCTGCGAAATTGTTCAAACTTTCGTATTTTAACCCTCAAAGTATGTTGCGAACGTATTTCAAGTCAAAAGTCATTCAAACTGGTTTTAATGGTGAAAAACGGACCATGTCCCAAGAAGCCCCCCCTCTAAAATCGCAGATCCTATTTTCAAATTTTCAGGCGAAGACGGGCATTTCAAACCCAATTTTTGTTCAGAACATACCTAAAAGCTTCCAAATAAACAAGTTTCAAGAAAATCCGAGGGAAAAAAATTTTGGCCAAAAATGAGAAAATTCGTAAGGGGGGTGCGGAGGAAAAATCCCGATTTTGAGCAAAAAAAATCTTCTCTGCGAAATTGTTCAAACTTTCGTATTTTAACCCTCAAAGTATGTTGCGAACGTATTTCAAGTCAAGAGTCATTCAAACTGGTTTTAATGGTGAAAAACGGACCATGTCCCAAGAACCCCCCCCCCTCTAAAATCGCAGATCCTATTTTCAAATTTTCAGGCGAAGACGGGCATTTCAAACCCAATTTTTGTTCAGAACATACCTAAAGGCTTCCAAATAAACAAGTTTCAAGAAAATCCGAGGGAAAAAATTTTTGGCCAAAAAATGAGAAAATTCGTAAGGGGGGTGCGGAGGAAAAATCCCGATTTTGAGCAAAAAAATTTTTCTCTGCGAAATTGTTCAAACTTTCGTATTTTAACCCTCAAAGTATGTTGCGAACGTATTTCAAGTCAAAAGTCATTCAAACTGGTTTTAATGGTGAAAAACGGACCATGTCCCAAGAAGCCCCCCCCTCTAAAATCGCAGATCCTATTTTCAAATTTTCAGGCGAAGACGGGCATTTCAAACCCAATTTTTGTTCAGAACATACCTAAAAGCTTCCAAATAAACAAGTTTCAAGAAAATCCGAGGGAAAAAAATTTTGGCGAAAAATGAGAAAATTCGTAAGGGGGGTGCGGAGGAAAAATCCCGATTTTGAGCAAAAAAAAATTTCTCTGCGAAATTGTTCAAACTTTCGTATTTTAACCCTCAAAGTATGTTGCGAACGTATTTCAAGTCAAAAGTCATTCAAACTGGTTTTAATGGTGAAAAACGGACCATGTCCCAAGAAGCCCCCCCCTCTAAAATCGCAGATCCTATTTTCAAATTATCAGGCGAAGACGGGCATTTCAAACCCAATTTTTGTTCAGAACATACCTAAAAGCTTCCAAATAAACAAGTTTCAAGAAAATCCGAGGGAAAAAAATTTTGGACAAAAATGAGAAAATTCGTAAGGGGGTGCGGAGGAAAAATCCCGATTTTGAGCAAAAAAAATTTTCTCTGCGAAATTGTTCAAACTTTCGTATTTTAACCCTCAAAGTATGTTGCGAACGTATTTCAAGTCAAGAGTCATTCAAACTGGTTTTAATGGTGAAAAACGGACCATGTCCCAAGAACCCCCCCCCCCCCCCTCTAAAATCGCAGATCCTATTTTCAAATTTTCAGGCGAAGACGGGCATTTCAAACCCAATTTTTGTTCAGAACATACCGAAAAGCTTCCAAATAAACAAGTTTCAAGAAAATCCGAGGGAAAAAAATTTTGGCCAAAAATGAGAAATTCGTAAGGGGGGTGCGGAGGAAAAATCCCGATTTTGAGCAAAAAAAATCTTCTCTGCGAAATTGTTCAAACTTTCGTATTTTAACCCTCAAAGTATGTTGCGAACGTATTTCAAGTCAAGAGTCATTCAAACTGGTTTTAATGGTGAAAAACGGACCATGTCCCAAGAACCCCCCTCTAAAATCGCAGATCCTATTTCAAATTTTCAGGCGAAGACGGGCATTTCAAACCCAATTTTTGTTCAGAACATACCTAAAGGCTTCCAAATAAACAAGTTTTAAGAAAATCCGAGGGAAAAAATTTTTGGCCAAAAAATGAGAAAATTCGTAAGGGGGGTGCGGAGGAAAAATCCCGATTTTGAGCAAAAAAAAAATTTTCTCTGCGAAATTGTTCAAACTTTCGTATTTTAACCCTCAAAGTATGTTGCGAACGTATTTCAAGTCAAAAGTCATTCAAACTGGTTTTAATGGTGAAAAACGGACCATGTCCCAAGAAGCCCCCCCCCCTCTAAAATCGCAGATCCTATTTTCAAATTTTCAGGCGAAGACGGGCATTTCAAACCCAATTTTTGTTCAGAACATACCTAAAAGCTTCCAAATAAACAAGTTTCAAGAAAATCCGAGGGAAAAAAATTTTGGCCAAAAATGAGAAAATTCGTAAGGGGGGTGCGGAGGAAAAATCCCGATTTTGAGCAAAAAAAATTTTCTCTGCGAAATTGTTCAAACTTTCGTATTTTAA